>ML845966.1:11578-36145 GCA_009831015.1 Picea engelmannii | reverse complement strand
TCTGAAGCATGCAAATGATTTAAGATTGATTGTTTTCTCATCAAATTTGGCCTTCGTTTGCTCTAGATCTAATTAAAATCCTATCAAGGCTTAAGGTAAATTTTTGTGTATCTATATCCTAAATTTTATGGGCCAAAATTATTTTTAAGTTACACACACACATATTAAAAAGGAAGTGATGATTTTTTTTAGGTTTTACACCTACCTACCATAACACGTTTTTACCCTACCACTCCTATCCATGCATCCATATGGTGTATGGATTTGTACAAGTTCTCTCAACCAATGATCTGTAGCATAGATCTACTCTAGTTTGTAGATTTTCACAGTTAGTCATTGTGTTTTTGTATTTTATGGAAATGAACTATGTAAGAATTTCCTATTGTCCAACGTTTCGAGTGGACACTCCACTTGTCATTACGGACACATAAAGCTGGAAACTCTTTTTAAACCCTATAAAACCTTTAAACAATTATTTAGAACTGCCAAGGATAAATATGACCCTATGCTTGGCCAAGGAGTTTACCAAATTCCATGTTCCCATGGCAAATCATACATTGGCCAAACTGAGAGGTCATTCAAAGCTCGTTTGAATGAGCATATAGAGGACACTTCCCACAATCATATTTCCAAATTGGTTATCGTTGAACACTCCCACAATTCTAAACACCTTATATGCTTTGATCAAACCAAAATTTGTGCATCAATCCCCTTTTACTCTTGAATCATTAGGGAAGTGCTAAAAATTGAAAAACACCCTCACAATTTCAATTGTGAAGATGGTTGCAAACTTAGCTAATTCCAGAAACCCACCATTCATCGTTTATGTCACTGAAAATTCCACCCCCTCCTATTTTTAGTTATTTTGTTTTGTCTTCCTTTCTCCTCCCCTTGATTCTTCTCTTTTCCTCCAACCTAACCTTTTCCTCTTTTCAAAAATCTTAGTTACTTCACTCCCCTCCTCTTTTCACTCTTGACTCTTTGCATGCCCCCCACAATCTTTTTTCATTTACTTTTTAATTATATAAGATAATTTCTCTTATTCAATCATTTTAATTTATTTAGTTATCACTTCATTCTTTATTAATTTGAATAATTTAATCATTTTACTTTCATAGTTATGTTACTTATCCCTTTGACTATTTCTATCATATATTCATTGGTCACTTGAAAACAATTTTTTTTTCTCTTCTCTTATTGAATCGTTTTAATTATTTTATTAACCCTTTCATTATTTATTAATTTGAACAATTTAATCATTTTAATTTCATTTTTCTGTTACTTATCCCTTTGACTATTTCTATCATATTTTTAAGGGTGACTTGATTTATTTATTTTTACTCTCTCTTACAATGGTTATCTTTCATCCTTCCTCTATAAATTCTCAACCCAACAACTCTTTTCTATTATCATTTTCAACTTTATGTGTTCATGACGATGAATGAAGTGTCTACTCGAAATGTTGAACAATAGAAAATTCTTACGCAATTCATTTCCAAAAAATTCAATAACATAGATCTACCTCTACAAATTCTCCTTCACTCCACGCAATGCAATTTCTCTATTCAATCAACAATTTTCACAACTATTCTATGTGTATGGTCTCTTTCAACCATTAATTTAATCCACATCGAACTGTATGGCTTCTCCCAAACCATATGGTTGGATTGGTTATCCGATATCAAATGCCAAAGCCTCTCATTGTGGTCGTCCATATTAAAATAATCAATGTTAGGCGCCTATTTATGTATGGTATGAAACATTGTGTTATTAATGGAAGGAGACATAGCTTTCACAACTTCAATCCCACATTCTTCCAATGCTAGTAGAAACTCAACTCAACTCATAGTTAGTATATTACTTGAAGGATACTTTATATGAGGACCATTTTTTTATGACATTCTCTAATGTCACCTCCTTGGTAAAGAGGTTGACTCTTATTTCTAGGGATGTTTTGGAGGAACCCTTGACTTCCCACTTCATATCCTTAAAGAAAGCTTCACATGCGAGTACTATTGAGTTTTCAGATGGTCAGGATCAAGGTGTCATATCTCTCATTCATGGTCAGGTGTTAGATCAAAAAAAGGGTAGTGGAGGCGAGATCAAGAGCATTAGAGTAAATGAGCATGAGCCTAGTGTTAACATTCTAAAAAACATTAAAGTTTGGTGAGGTTTTCCACCATATGAGACCAAGGCATGGCTTGTTAATTGTCCCTTGAAAGTTTCCATGAGTACTAAGGAGGAGATACAATCACCTTTGAACCATACCCCGATTCTCCACAAGAGTGTGGTGTTGGTTTTATAGGTGGATGCCTTGATCTAGACACGTTGAGGGGTTCTAAGGAGCATACATAAAAGAATGGAGGAATTAAGAAGTTGTAGAAAGTGTTAAAATGAAAAGAGACAAGGGATAGGTTAGTGGTAAGGGAGGACGTGAAGGTAGCGCGGGTTCTTCAGTGTATGGGAAAAACTTTAATTGGATAATTTCTAGGGTGTCATTTTGTGATGTACTCTTTGAATTCATGAATACAAAAATTATGTGATGTATTGGTTATGGGCCATTATTCCATATATTAACTCGTGGATGGCTAGGGTTTATGTTTTGTTGTGATGAGGATACTTTGAAGATACCGAGTGGCAAATGGTTTGAAGGTTCTGTTATCACCTTGTTGAGCCCAAAGAACTTACATGGCTAATTATATTTGAAATGAAGCCTTGCTTTCATAGTTTTCACTTACTCAAGGCTTCCTTCACACTTAACCAATATTCGCTTAACCTTTTATCCTTTGGAACCCTTTGTGAATGCTTAGAACCTTTTCCTCTTATTCCTTGTTTAAACTTTGCTTTCATCCCGAGTAACAAATCAATCCCAATTTCCAAATAGGGCTTGATTGGCTCTCCTTCACTGTTTGAACTATTACCTTGGTATGATTTTAAGATTAGGCCCTATTCCTAAATTGGGCCCTCTTTCATCTATTCAAACTATTTCCTTGGCTTGATTTCAAGATCAAGCTCGATTCCTAAATCAAGACCTCCTTCATCTATTTGAACTATTGCCTTGGTCTAATTTCAAGATCGTAGCCAATTCCTCAAGTGGGCCTCTTCTCCCCTGTTTGAGTTATTGCATTGGTTTGATTTCAAGATCCAGCCCAATTCCTCAAGCAAAACCTTTTAAACTCAATCGGGGTTTCCTCAGCCTAATTTCAAATTTCAAGCTCAATTTCTCAAATTGATCCTCTCCTCACACGTTTGAAGTGTTACCTTGGCTCGATTTTAAAGATCGGGCCCAATTCCTCAAATCATGTCCCTTCTCACTTGTTCAAAGTGTTGCCTTGGCCCGATTTGTCATTGTTCAAACCATTGCCTTGGCTTGATTTCTCATTGCTCGAACTATTGCCTTGGGATGATTTTAAGGATAAGTCTCAATTCCTCAAATCCGACCCCTTCTCACCTGTTTGAGTTGATGCCTTGACTTGATTTTAACAATCAAGTCCAATTCCTCAAATAGGCCTTCCATCACCTAAGTTCAAATGTGTTCAAATGCATCTAGATTTAAAGGAAAATGAAGCTCTGTACTTTGTAGAAATATGTGGCCCTATGAAGAGAACATGGCTAGCAAGGAATCTCCAAGTTGGTAGCATAACCATTTTAAGTTGGAACTCGCATGCATGGCCCTAATTTTACAGGATGAGAGAGTGATGGCCTCAAAGTGTAAGTTAACAAAGAGTTCAATTAGTAGCATGTGGATTTGAAGGATTAAGATAGAGTGGTGGCCCCAAAGCTTAAGTTAACAAAGAGTTCGGTTAGCAGCGTGTGGGAAATTGAAGTTTCTCATTGTCCCAACGATGCTTTCCTAATCGAATACTAGGCTCATTTTTCCCAAACAACGTATAAGAGATATTTCTATTTTACACTGGAGGTTTTTACATTTGAGAGTTTGATTTTTCAACAGTTGAAGAGAGAAAAACAGAGGTAGAGGTCATTAAAAATTGAAGATCTGCCTAGAGTATCATGGTTTTGCAATAACACGTAACATTCTCATCCTTCTAGTTCTCATTTCTTTCATTCTCATCTCTAATAACATTTCCAGGGTCTTCCAGCTAGACACCACTTCTCATAGAGGAATCCATTATCAGTTAAGATCAAAGAAACTCAAAAACAAATTGGAGGACACATCGTCTAGGGGTCTAGGTCTATATACTATGAGAGATATGATTCCTAGTATTATTGGGAGAAAATCCCCCGTACAACATGCATAGGAGAAGTCCCTCTAAGAAATAGATAGGGATATCAACGTCTAATAACTAGGATTCTTAGAGTAGGTTTCCCCCTTGCATCAATTCTAAAATAAAATTGCTCTCATTGAACATTCAAGATATAGGAGGCCAAAATAAGAAATTGGCCCTTAGATGACTAACATAAGTGGAGAACCTTGAAATTATTTTTTTACAAGACACAATGGGGAAGGGTAAATTATTCGTAGCAGATCTAAAAAAATATTTTATAGGATGGGACTTTGTAGCATTAGACTCTGGTGGACTTTCTGGGGGAATAATTATAGGTTATTCTCATAATTTGGTCCTTACTACCACATATTCTATTGTGTTATGTAAGTGCACAATTGTTTCCAGTAAAAGTTTGGGGATTCCTATAACTATATTTAATGGTGTATGGACCCTATGTGGAACAAACAACCATAATTTTGTGAAAGAGTTGTTTCTGTGTGGTGTATCGAAGCAAGTAATTTGGTTATGGGAGGGAATTTGAACTTTATTTTAAATATAAGAGAGGTTTGAGGTACTTATGCAAGGGTAAATAAACTTGTTGACTTTTTCAATTTAAATTTGAAGTTGTTGGATTAGTAGATGTTGAATCCATAGCTATGGGTCCCACTTGGAGGAATAATCGAGTTGACTTAGAAGATTTTTCTAAAAGACTAGACAGATTATTGATATATGACTCAATTTTACAAGGATTGGACAGATATAGGTCTTGGATTGATTCTAATCTATGCTTTGACCATAATCCAATTCATTTAGAGCTTGGATTTAGTACCCCTAAGCTAGGGGATCCCTTTAAATTAAACCTTGGATGGCTTGAGGAGGCTGAATTTCATACAGTTGTTAAGGACATGTGTAAGCCATTTCATACAAACCTTGCTTCATTCACATGTGAACAATTTGTCACCTCATTAAGTGAAATAAAGGAGCCAATATCTAGTTGGGCAGAGGAAAGATACAAAAATAGGGGCATGTTGATGAAGGAGGTTGAAAAAGAGAATTTGGAGTTTTCCCTTGGAAATGAGAGAGGAACATTCAATGAATAAGAGGTGCAAGGATTAAAAAACTTGAAAGCAAGAAAAGTGAAGTTATTAAAGGACAAAGAGGTGGTCTTGAGAATGAAAAGTAGGGAAACCCAATTGGAGCTAGGGACCAGAACATGAAATTTTTCCATAAATTTTCTAATCACAGGAAGAGTGTTAACATTATTTGGGAAATGAGCAATGAGGAAAGCATCCAAGTCAGAAATTTTCAAGGCTTGAATGATTTGGGAGTTAGGCACATTAAAAATGTTTAAAAGAAACTTGCTAGGGATAACATTGTAGAGATTGTCAAAGTGGATTCATATTTTCCAAGGCTTGTTTTTAGAAGAGGATAATCAATGGATGTTTGAGCAGGTTACCAAAGATGAATTATTGAACATATTGACATCATTCCATAAAGGTAAGAGTCATGGCCTTGATGGGTGGACCGTGGAGTTCTGCTTGGGATTATTTGAGATTTTAGGTAAGGATATTCTTATAGTTGTGGAAGAAGTTAGAATTGAAAGTGAGGTTCTAGGTAAATTCAACTCTAGTTTCAACACTTATTCCAAAAGTTGATCAAATTGAAACTTTTGATGGTTTTAGACCAATAGTTTTGTGCAATTGTGTCTATAATATTTTCTCAAAAGTGCTAGCTATGAGACTAAAGATATTGGTGTCGAGGTTTATTTCTCCTGGACAATTTGGGTTTTTAGAAGAAAGAAAAACATGTGAAGCAATTGGAAGAGGGTCCACACACAATAAAAACCAAATGTGTCCCAACTATGGTGATTAAATTGGACCTATCTAAAGCATATGATAGGATGTGTTGGCTCTATCTAATATTACTCCTATTTCATATTAGTTTTAACCTACCCATTGTAAATTTGATCATGGGGTGTGTTACCTTTGAAAATTATGTCATTCTCATTAATGGCTCAACCTCCAAATTTTTTAAGAGTCACTTCAAGAGGATTAAGATAGTTGTGTCAACTATCTCCTTACCAATTTTTATAAGTGGTTGAAGGGTTGAGTCAGTCCATCCTTGAGGCTAAAAGGGTAAGAGAAATTCAGGGGATTAAGGTTGGAGAGAATGAATCACTTACACAATTGTTATTTATGGACAATGTACTTATATTTTTCTATGGGATTGTGGAGGAGGGAACACATTTCAAGGATATTCTCAAGTTACAAAGTAATTCCATTGGAATGAAAATCAATATTCATAAGTTTTATTTGGTATTCTAATCTATGTGAGGAGAGGATTCAAACTCCAAAAGGATTGTTTTCATATAGGATCACTGATTTTCAAGGAGGAATAAAGTACCTAGATTCTCATCTTTAACCTAATGGATATAAAAAGAGTGGTTCCAACTAGTTACTCTCAAAGGTGGAGAAGAGAATCTCATTTTGGTGCAACAGATGGTTGTCCATGGGAGGTAGACTGGTTTTAGTCAAATTTGTCCTAGAAGCAATACCAATGTACTGGCATTCATTTGCTCACATACCCAAAGGAATTTTGGAGAAAATTAGATGACTATGTTTAATTTTCTCTAGAAAGGAAATCGTGATAATATGGGTACACATATGAACAAATGGAAGTGAATAGCTAGGCCTAAGGATGATGGAGTTTGGGGATTAAAGAACATACATATTTTTTATATCTCTTTGGCAGAAAAATCTCTCTAGAATTTGATCTCCAAAGAGAGCCTATGGAAAACAATCATTATATAAAAATATATTTCCCCAAGGACTTTGTTGTACTAGATTAGATCTGAAAGGAAGAGAATACACAATGTCTTAAATCATTGGAAGGCTTTTCCACTTTCATTTCCTATGATTGGTCTGTACCTAGCATGGAAAGTTAGAAATGGCTTGAAGGTTAGGGTTGGATTTGATGCAATAATGGGTTGTGGGAATGGTATTTTTATTCTAGTTGAATTAATATAGTACTTACAAGAAATAGGTAGATGTACAATGCACTTGATAGGGTATCCCAACATAACTAACATTTGGAGTCAAGGGTGTATGTATGTTATATACTTAGGATTGGTTGGTGATCAATTCACCCTTGGGGAAAATACAATCCAAACTAAGAAGAGCACATATCCAACTAAAGGATGAACTCAATGACTTGATATGGGAAAAAAACTTGGCATGAGGCCATAATACTAGAAGATTAGGTTATAGAGTTTTTCAACACTTTGACCATTAGGAGGTCAATTGGTGATGGGCCAAAATTTGGGAGAACAAGGCTCCATTGAAGTCAAAACTAGTTATGTGGCTTGCAATGAACAACAAAGTTCTTACCCTAGAGATGCTATAGAATATGGAAAAAGTTCTTACCCTTTCTGTTTATTTTCATTTTCATAACTGAAGAAAATAGAGAAGAGCATAGGCCTCACCTTCTAGTTGGGTTTTCTCCCATTACGGGTTTCCAAGGATATATATCATGTTCATTTGTGTGGATGGTGTGTATATTTTCCTACTCTTTCATTTTCATTTCCGTATTCATTTATTTTCATAAATTTGAGCAATAAGCTAGTAATAATTAATATGGGATCTAAGGAAATCAATTGCATAATTTAAGATTCTAAGATATTATAATATTTTTTGTGATGACTTTTCCACTAGAATATCCATGACAATTGACAGATCAAATAGGATCACCAAAGTGCTCACTAAATTTAGACACAATTAGGTGTTGAACAACATCTCGATAAATAACAATGAGAGGATTCTAGATTCCATGCTAGATCTTCCCAAATATGTTGATTTGATGAGATTGATTGAAGTTGATTGAGTTGTAGATATCATAATGAGGAGACCACTTTCCATGCTAAAATTCCAAATTTTGATTGAATTTGAATGATAGGATTTCTAAATTTGAAGTTTGACTATCATAATTGATAGTTCCCTTGTCAGGTGCAAGGTGAGAAGTATGTTGAAGGGATGCCAATATTGAGCTTTGGATTCTTCTTCAATATATCTTTCATCATTTTTATTTGATATCATGTATTTGGTTTTCTTGGTTGACCACCAACCAATTTCATCAAGGCATGTGGTGGTTTTGGTTGACCACTAACCATTTTCACAATATACTCTCCCCTTGAAGGTGTCGTAGAGATCCATTTTTTCTTCATTTGTGTGCTTCTCCCTTTGAGATGTAAGAGATTACTTTTCTTATTTAATTTGTGTACTTCCCCCCTTTAAGGTAAAAGGGAGTACCATTTTTCTTAGAATTAGTTTTCTATTTGAATTAGAATGGGCCACTAAACAATTTCATCAAGGTATGTGGTGGTTTTGGTTGACCACTAACCATTTTCACAATATACTCTCTCTTAAAGGTGTCAGGGAGATCCATTTTGTCTTCATCAATGTACTTCTCCCTTTGAGTTGTAAGAAAGTACCTTTCTTATTTCATTTGTGTACTTCTCCCCTTTAAGGTACAAGGGAGTATCATTTGTCTCAGATTTAATTTTCTATTTGAACTAGAATGGGCCCCAGTCATGCCCAAAAGTATCATTTGTAACAAGTGATTGAAATTAATTTTATTTGTAGCTTCTTTATGTAAATATTTATTTACATGTGTGTGTACTTGACATTTATACTTATGAAACTTTTTTATTTGTTGATTCCATCACCAAGAACTTATCCAACCATAATGAATTATTTTCTTTTTAGCATTCTTTTTCTTTTGACATTTATTTGAATGGTGATTTGTCTTCCCACAACGAAGACAAGGATGGAGATCAAAACACTGATTCTCCATGTAACCAACTCAATGGCAATGTTGGCACTTAGCATTTTGATATTGAACTAAAATAGGTGGAGTGGAATCTCCTTGAAGGAATCATGCATTGTGGAAGTAGGTTGGTCTGGAATAGTTGGGAATATGAAAGATAAATTCCTTATCATTTTTTAGTCTTGTTATGTGTTTGTTGTTGTAGATCTCTTACTAAGGTTTGATTATAGGCTTGGAATTATTTTTTTGAACATGTTGCTTGAAAATATGTGGAATTCAATTTATCACATGTTGTTGCACCAATGAAAGGTTTTTGTTAGTGAACTCTTGAAATTTAGGTTCATGTATAAATTATTCTTCATTTGAATCTTCATTTGAATCTTCATCTATAGCTACATCACTGCGTTGATCTTGTGCTGACTACTAATTGAAATCTAGAATTAGAAATTGGGATGGACATAAATTTGAATAAGGGATTGTTCTTAATAAAGACTAGTTTAGATTCTATAGACGTTTTTGATTCTTGAGTTGTATTTCATCATGTTGGAGTTGTGATGGAGTCTGAAGAAGTTCAACTTTAGCTTGCAAAACTTTGAAACGAGTTAGAACATATTGAAAAGTTTCCTTCTAGAATGTGATTGTGTTGTCTTCAACAATGAGTATTAGAATGTTTAATAACTCTATAAATTATTGACTTTAAGCCATTTGAAATACTAAATGAGGCATCCTTGTGTAGGTAATACTTGTAAGTTTTAAATATTTTACATTAATGCAATGCACACACAGATTCTTAACACAAAAGAAAACAATTACAATCACACATATACACAGATATTTACCCTAGAAACCCAACTGGGAAAACCAACAACCTCTTCAACAATGAGTATTAGAGTGTTCAATAACTATATTAATTCTTGACGTTGAGCCATTTGAAATACTAAATGAGGCCTCCTTGTGCATGTAGGCCTTGTAAATTTTAAAACTTTTACATTAATGCAATGCACACACATATTCTTAACACAGGAAATAAAACAATTACAATCACACATATACACAAATATTTACCCTCGAAACCCAACAATCTATTTTAGAATCACACCTCTAATTTTATTCATCTTTAAACTTCATTGTTTACAATACAATATATAGGATCATGTGGCATCCAAAAATCCTCTAATCCATTAAATCGGATTAGATTACAACCTTAATTCTTTATCCGGAATTAGAAAACCACGGGCTAAAATATCATGCACCACTAAATTGCCAAAGGAGAAAAAACCACCCCCAGCGAAGGAGAAAGACCGCCCAAAAAATTGGCGAATAACCCCCCAAATTTTTTTTCAGGGGACCCACAATTGTGCAAAGAATATAACACATACCTAAAATTATCCCACTTGTTGTTTTCTTTGCATACAAGTGTCACATGCTTTCATGATAAACAATCTAGGGTGGAAGTTCCCATTGATTCTCTACATCAAGAGAACTTCTCAGTGCTCACATAATTTGTTAATGGATCTGCAACATTCTCCAAGGTGTCCACTTTCACCAGCAACACCTTCTTCTCTTTAACCATGTCTCTGAAAAAATTGTATCGAACATCAATATGCTTTTCCTTAGAATGATAAGTTGGTTTCCTCGCTAGGAAGATTGCACTATGATTGTCACAATATATCCTTACAACTTGTTGTACTAATTCAATAACTAAACACAATCTATGTAACAATACTACTTCCATGCTTGCATGAGTGGTTGGCATGTATTTAGATTATGTAGTTGAGATGGCCACTACAGACTGTCTTTTTCTCATCCAATTGATTGCTCCTCCAAACAGGTTAAACACATACCCACTTGTATATCTTCTATGATCCAGATCTTCAGCCCAGTCTGCATCAACAAAGCCATGTATGTTTAATACTCCATCCAATCCCAGTCTTCCTTGATAACACAATCCATAAGTCATAGTACCACAAAAATACCTGAAAACCCTCTTTATTGTTGCCCAATGCTCCTTCCCTAGTTTTAACATATACCTGCTCAAAACTCCCACTGCATGTGCAATGCCCGATCCAATACAGATCATTGCATACATCAAGCTTCCAATTGCACTAGCTTACCGAACATGGGACGTGTTCTCTTCCTCTTCTTGTGTCTTTGGAGACTAATCCACAAATAAATTTACACCTACAAGAATATGGATTTTATTAGGTTTACATTTAAGCATATTAAACCTCTGCAATATTGACTCAACATATTTTCTTTGGTTCAACAAGAGTTTCCTTTTTTCCTGATTTCTTTTAATTTCCATGCCCAAAATTGTTTTTGTAGCACCAATATATTTCATATCAAATTTAGAGGACAACCGAGTTTTCACATCCTAGATAATTTCCTTGTTTTTTTCTATCAACAACATATCATCCACATGCAGTACCAAATAAATAATGCGATCACCTACTAATTTGAAATACACATAGTGATTGGCTTTGCCTCTTTTGAAGCCAAGTCCCAATATATAAGTATCAAATTTTTGATAACACGTCCTTTGTGATTGCTTTAACCCATATAGGGACTTTTTCAACCTACATACCATCTCTTTATGTCCCTTCACTACAAAGCCTTCTGACTACTTTGTGTAGATTTATGCTTCCAGATCCATGTTGAAGTTTTACTTATACAACTAGCAGTTATGGTTCTTCTTTATTATTATAATCATTTAGCACATTAGTTGTATAAATAAGATCATTGAAATAGAGGAAATCACATAAAGAATAGAGACACATAGATTATCCTTGGAAACCCTCATGGCAGATAAAACCCAGCAAAAACTTCCTCAATATAGATAGGCCAAGGATCTAACAAAAGATCCTCCTCTACTCCTTCACTAGGAAGAGTAGTGCACCACTTAACCAAGAAATACCAAGACAGACCAAGATCCCTCCTTGACGTCACCCCTAGTTGCGACAGCTACTCCTCCAAGACTTGCACACTTATTCATAGTTGCAGAGCTAGTGTGAGTGAGTGTACAAATGAGGTACTATCCTCCTTTATAAATAGTAGTATGACCTCCGTTAATTGGGTCTGGGATGACCTGTCACTTTACCCTTTTAATTTACATTTAATTGTCAAGGCACAAAAGGGCCGACTTTTACAAAGGCACAATAGGGCCTAATTAATAAATATAATATAACAATATTATTCAACACTCCCTCTTAGGTAGAATATTCTTTGAAGTTACAATATTTCAACACTCTCCCTTAACAAGAAAGGTATTATATTGAAAACATAAATAACAACTAACTGAACTCAATACATCATCAAGAGGAGGGGACATCGTCATCAACATCAGGAACAATGTCAGTCATATCTATAGGTCATCGGAAGTTTTTCTCATCATCAACATCAATAGAAACTGAACATCATCATCATCTGCAGCATGGAGCTCGAGTAACATCATCATCAACAACAACATTAAGGTGGAACATCAACATCAACAACATCATAAAGTTGGAACAACAACATCAGTGTCATCAGCATGAAGATGGAAAATAAACATCAATAGCACGAAGCTGGAACAACAACATCAACAACACGAAGTTGAACATCGACATCAACAACATGAAGTTGGAATAACAACATCAATGTCATCAGCATGAAGTTGGAACATCAACATCAATGGCATGAAGTTGGAAAAACGACATCAACAACACAAATTTAGAACATCAACATCATCATCAATATGTGGAAACTAAATGAAGTTACAAGTTGAAGCACCTTTGAAGTTTTAAAGGTTCATTATTGCTTGCCACTACTGTCGGATGGTGCCACTACCTATCGATTTTGTTAGAGGTATGTACTTACATATCTTTAAACTGTATCATTATTTTAAAGGGTATTTGCAGGAGAAAGGATCTTGTGTCTAAACAACAATCGTAGATCCAGAGGGATCCCAAATCCAACACATTCATAGGAGCAATGCACCTCAGGTTTGATCAATTTATTATGCCTCTATTTTTTATGATCTTATAAACATCTAAGTTGTATTTTGATATGTTGAAGTTATGACCATCATACTAACCATTGATCAAAATTAAAGTCAAGGTATTAGATTGATTGAAGTTTAGATTATAAATTGTATTCTCTAACTTAGATTTATGTCAAGAAAGCATATTATCTTAGTACAGAGGACATGTTGAAGAGAATACTTGTCATCTTGAGTGAAGGAGACTCGAAAGAAAAGAAACAACACTCAGTCTTGGGGATAAGACTCCAGGTTCTAGCTTTGATTGATCAAGTTGATAAGATTAAAATTTGCACATGTCAAGTTTGATAACTGCCTCATTACAAGTAAACACTATAATTGTGATAACAATATTTGAAAAGTTTTATACTTAGTAGTGTTGGACATATTGTCATTGATGTCAACAGTCATGATAAGGTTAATTATGGAAAGAGAATGCAACAGAGCAGCAATGTTAATATCATAAGAGATGTCAGGAGTTGTTCATTCTTATTTTAGGATAGTCCAGGACCGTCAGATCGAGGGGAAGTCAGAATTTGGAAGAATTATATCTCAACCGTCAGATCCAGGAGTTACAAGAGAAGGATCGTTGAAGTTCCATTTGATCCATTAGAGTACTAGTCAACGATCAGATCAAGTTGTGACCGTTGGATACGCAAGCGCCATACCAAGGGCATGGATTGATTGCGGAGCACGAAGGGAGGATTAAACAACGCGTTAATTCCAATCCTGCAATTTGTCTAGACCATCGGACCTCATCGATTCAAAGATCGACGACTGTGGTTGATCCACCAACAATCGCACAACTTCAAATTGCGGAGTTTGGGTGGTGGGATAAACCACATGCAAGTTACAGTTCCGCAATCCACATCGACCGTCGATCGTCACCCGCCAATAGATCTACGATTGGCATCAATTACACTACCAACAAGTAGTTTCCATTGTGGAACTCGACGATAGTTTCAAACATCGTGTTAGTTGGGACCCCGTAATCATCCCTGATCATTGATCTACTCAAGGATCATTCTTGACCATTAGATTAAGTTAAGAGGAAGGACAGAGTAAGCCATAAAGAAGGACCATCAGATTTGGATAATACATGATGACAGTTAGATCCAAGTGAAGACACGTAGCACACACATCAGGAGATCCACATCAACAATGACATGTGGCACAATCATATGGTGACAAGTGTCTAGGTCCAAATGGCACTTTAGGTTACGTAAGTCATGAATCTAAGTGACACGTGGCAGACACTCAGCCAGTGCCAAGTCAGCAATGATGTGAGCAAGTTACGTCACTTCGGGAGTATGTATGTCTAGGGAAACCAGATTCTACCACTAGTAAACCGCCCAAAGCGTCGAAAGCCAAAGTCAACATTGATCATTGATCTAAGAACCTCAAGAATCGTTCTCGACTATTGGATCGAGTACAATGGAAGGATAGTGTAAGGTACACTAACAACTGACAACAAGTTGTCACCATAGCCCTATGACTTATTCGATAGGTAAAACTTCGAAGGGATTGACCTGCTTCATAGCTCAAGTAGCTCGAAGCCCCAAAGTTACAAATAGATGGATACCCGAAGAGATGGAGCTCTGTTTTTCCTAAACCCATGGTCCTAGCTCTTGGACTTGTGAAGGTTATTGAGAAGGGAAGTGACGATGTGCACTTCGACGAAAGATACTCCAGGAGGTTTGGAAGATTGCAAAGGCTGGAAGTCGCGAAGGACAAAGTCCCGAAATAATGGCATTCATCCATCTCATCGTGCGATTAAAACGTGATTGTCGATCTTGACAAAGTGATCCAACACTTATTTAGCCTAGTGCTTGGTCACCACCTGTGGTTGTATGGAATAAAAATAAAAGGGAGAAAGAAGAGGCATCGCTTAAATTAATAAGCTTGTGGTTCTGTGCCTGTGGTCATATAAAAATGATTTGAAGGAAGCACCTCTGTAGAACTCAATTTATGCAATATTTGTAGAGACATGGAATCGAGTTAAAAAGAAATCGATCCATACCTGTGATCGCTTTACGAAAATCACTCTTACTAAGTTTAAAAGAATTAACAATAATGTTTGAATAATAATAGTGATTATTGTTAATGTTAAAATAAAGAGGTGCGATGGTCCAAACAGCGGGACACAATGTTTCATAGCTCACACCAGTTGAAAGAGTATATAAACGAGAAAGAGTGGTGAGAAGAAAGTGTCTCTGCAGTCCAGATCAAAAGATCAAAACTAGAATCAGATTCCAAGAAGGAAAGCTGAAGATATTTATGCAGTGAGGGTGGAAGGGAGGAGCACAGAAGGATTCATATCCTTTAAGTGTAATTTAAGGGATTTGGTGCTTCCTAGGGTTGGTTCCCTAAAGACAAGGGATTTGGTGCTTCCTAGGGTTGGTGCTCTGAAGAAGGGGATCTGTGTCTCCTAGAGTTGGTGCTCTAAAAAGGATTGGTGCCCTTCATTGATCTTCATAAAAGTCCTTGTAGTTTCTATTAAATATATTTATATAATTGATTTTGAATACAATTCATTATTGATTTATTGTGGTAATCAATAAAATATAAAAAGAAACTGCTAATTGTGAAAAAGGGGTAATATTGATTCACCCTCCCCCTCTCAGTATTCCAACAATTGGTATCAGAGCAGGTGCCTTTGGCACAGTCTAATAACTGTGATCAGGGATCAAATTTTGCTCAATTTCCAAAGTGCTCGGAATGCGACGAAAAGAGTGCCATTGCGTCCGTCTCGTCTTCCTGATTCCGACGGTATATTTACTTTCTCAAACGGAGTCCGTATGGAGGAGATATCGCGATTTGTCCGCCAAGCTAAACAGGCAAAAGTTTGGGATGCTGACTGTACCTCTCCGTACAATCCGTACGGCCACGTGGAGGGCCATACCATCATGATGACATGGCAGTTTGATGATGTGGCAACTGTTGGTTGGTTGATTGTCGGCGAATACGGTGTTGACATGTGTCCGTTTTGGGCGAATAATATGAGGACACGTGGCCCAACCCGAGGGCGCCATGTGTCGCTCATTCGTTGGACATTATGTTTATATGTAAAATTGTTTTGGGAGTCCACGGGGTTCGACCCCTGGACCTCCCATAACCCAAGCTTTGGAAAGCCTCCACTAACCACTATGTCGCCCATTGTTCCTTGTCATATGGGTTGGCGCGTTTATATTTATGTTTGAAGGTTGTATTATTTTGAAAAGGGGGCAGGCCGGGGCTTAGCCCCGACCCATATTACATACCATACAAAACATATATTACAACTATATGTTATATATAACATAACCGCGCGGCGTATTAAACCAAAGTTTATGCATTGTATTAAGTTGTAATGTATTGCAAATACATTGCATTGTTATAAACCATGTATTAAAAACGCGCGCGGGGTTTTGAACTATACCAAAGTTTAAATGCGCGCGTATGTAATCCGTTTTGACCGGTGGTCTAACCGCGCGGGGGTTACACGGAAGTTATACAATGACTAACTACCGATTTTCTTAACCTTTGGTCGCATGAGCCACATGACCGAGTGTCGAGGCGGTTAGGGGCTGGAGGCGCCTTAACCGTCCTACGGTTTGCACCGTTGGCGCGGTTGCACCCGGTGCCAAGTTTTTACGCTTAAATGAGCGTGTGTGCTAGGTTTGAAGCACAAGGGTGCGATTTGTAGAACCAGAGACAACAAAGTTGAAGAGGGAGATTTCAAGAAGGCTATCTTCTTCATTTTTTGACCGTTTCAGGTGCTGAAAGAGCCCAGACAGGGGTGTTGGGACGCTGCAGAGCCATTGGAGCAGTCAGTTTGTCATTTTGAGCATTGTAAGGCATGTTTTTGAGCACTTTGAGAAATTTAATAATAATGATCCATTGGAAGCTGGACCAGGAGATGTAGCCCGGAGTGGGGTGAACTCCTTTATCAAGTTGTTGTGTTTATGTATGATGTTCAATGATTTATGTTGCTGTCTATGTGTATTTATACATAAGTAATCCTTAATTATGTGTTGCAAATTGATCCGGTTTCTTTAAAACACATAACATTTCACTTGCAATATTTATTCAAGTTTTGTTCAAGTCTTCTTCATTTTTAGATCAAACTGAAAGGTAGATCCTGAAGATGGATCAACAAGAGGGAATTTCTAACAACAAAGCACCATTGTTCAATGGAGAAGGCTATTCTCTATGGAAAATAAGAACGAAAAACTTCTTGTTGGCTCTTGGTTTTGATATCTGGCAATCTATTGTAGATGTTTACACTGCACCAACTGCTCCACTCAAAGACGTTGCAGGAAAGAAAATCTGTAATGACAACTCAAGAGCAGTTAATGGAATTCTAGGAGGGTTGACTAATTCTATATGTGTGAAGGTTATGCATTGTAAATCAGCCAAAGAAATCTAGGACAAATTGGAGGTTGTATATGAAGGAGATGACAAAATCAAGGAAGCCAAACTACAGACCTATAGAACTTGGTTTGAAAATCTGAAAATGAAAGAAGAATTAAATATTGTTGACTACCTTCATAGGGTAGATGAAGTGGTTAATTCAATCAGAGCAGCAGGAGAAGAAATTACAAATAAACCTATTGTGAAAAAAGTACTAAGGTCATTACCTATGAGATATGATGCAAATATTTCTACAATTGAAGATAGATCTTATTTAAACACACTCACAGTTGATCAGCTTCATGGAATTTTTACAGCATATGAAATGAGAATAGGGAATGATAAATCAACAAAAGGTGAAACAACCTTTAAAGCATCTAAGACAAAGATGAAGCAAGAGCAAAAGAACAATGATAAGTTATCAGATATATTAGATGTAGAAGAGGATAACTTTATAAAGAAACTCCAAAAAGGATTTGGAAAATATAAAGGAAAGTTCCCTTCCAAATGTTTCAATTGTGGCAGAATTAGACACTTTGCTAACAAATGTCCCCATCCTAAGCAAGAAGAAAGTGATGATGAAAGAACCTTCAACAATAAAAAGAAAAGAAACACTAATAATAAAAAGAAGTTCTACAAGAAAAAGAAAATGTTATTCACTCAAGAAGACAGTAGTTCATTAAAAGAAAATGAAGAAGACGAACCATAACTTCTATTTATGGGAGTAAAAACTCAAAATGATAATCAGTCAGAAGATGAATAAGAAGTGAACTTTGAAGAAGAAATCCTTAGTATAATTGAAGAACTAAAAAAAACTAAAAAAAAAATAGAGTACTAAGGGAAGAGATCTTAGATATTAAAGAAGCTACTAAATCAAGAGAGAGAGAAGTTTCCAAAACCATCAAAGAGTCAGAAAAGATCATCAGTGACTTGAATTCCCAGCACCCGGAAGCTAATAAAATTGAAGAAGTCACTTTACAACAACTTAATGATGAAAAACAAGTATGTGAGAAGCTAGAAGCTGAGATTAAGCTTCTAAAAAGTGAAATTGAGAAAGTAAAGAAAGGATCACAATTTGGAAATAGTTCAAGGATCTTTGATGAAATTCTCAGTAATCAAAGGTCACCAAATAACAAAATTGGTTTGAGATACACTCAATATTCAACTTCTAAATCACAAGGATATGTCAAGAAACTAATCAAATATGCAGATGCTCTGAAAAACTCATTTAGAAAAGAAGATAATGAGGCAATGATGATACCATTGAAAACTATTACACATAAACATAAATCAATACTCTCCATTGGAGTAAAAGATGACAAGAAAAAATTCATCAGAAGAAATACCCTTAAATATTTATTTATTGGATATTGTTACTCTTGCAATAATTCTGGACATAAGGAAGTACACTACAAATCTTATAGAAATGTCCAAAGATATAAAAACAACAAGTACAATAAATAAAAGAGAAACTATACTTCGTTCTCTCCTTTACAATATTTCAATGGTGAATGCCAAAAATGCAACAACTATGGTCATAAAACAAGTGATTGTAGATTTCCAAAATATGATAAAGGGACAAATATTCCCCATAATCAAAAGGATTGGAGGAAAAAGCAAGCATAGTGCATTATAACATTATATGTGAGAAATCAAGTTTGTCATTGGTATATAGACTGTGGATGTTCCAAACACATGACTGGAGATCAAAGTAAATTTCTCAAGTTAAATAAGAAAGGAAAAAGAAAAGTAACTTTAAGAGATAATATGTCAACCAAGATACTGGGAAAAGGGACTGTTAGTTTAGGAAATAATAAAACCAAAGAAGAAGATGTAATTTTGGTAGAAAATCTCAAACCAAATCTTCTAAGTGTAAGTCAGACTTGTGATCAAGGTCATATACTTACTTTTGATTCTCAGAAATGTGAAATCAGAAAAAAGGACACTGGAAAGCTAGTGGCGGTTGCACCAAGAACATCTAGCAATGTGTACATCCTCGATATAGAAAAAGAAGAAAAATGTTGCTTAAACCAAGTCGATGAAAGTTGTCTATGGTATAGAAGGTTGGGACATTTAATATTTTACAACTTGATCAAAGCCAACGAAAAAGAGGCAGTTAGGGACCTGCCAAAAGTGATTAATCCTTCAGATTATATTTGTAAACATTGTCAAATAGGAAAGAAAACAAGAGTTAGGTTCAAATCAAAAGAGCATTCCACAACAAAACCATTAGAGCTTATTTACATAGATCTATGTGGACCTACAAGAACCAAAAGCACTTATGGTGAACATTATTTTATGTTGATTGTTGATGATTACACAAGACTGGCCTGGGTTTTCTTTTTAAAAGAAAAATCAGAAGCCTTTGAGAAATTTAAAACATATAAAGCTCTTGTAGAAAATGAAACAGATCTAAAAATTAAGTGTTTAAGATTAGACAATGGAGGAGAATTCACCTCTAAAGAGTTCACTCAATTATGTGAAAACCGTGGTATCAAAAGACAATGTTCATCTCCTAGGACTCCTCAACAGAATGGAGTGGTAGAAAGGAAAAATAGAACAGTTCAAGAAGCTACAAGAACTATGCTAAATGAAGACAAACTTCCAGAAAAAATATGGAGAAATGCAATCCACACAACATTTCACATACTTAATAGAGTTCAGTTGAGACCCAATCATGACAAAACCCCTTATGAATTATGGTTTGGAAGGTTGGCCTTGGTAAAACACTTTAGGATTTTTGGAAGTAAATGTTACATAAAGAATGATGAAGATAACCTAGGAAGTTTGACCCAAGATCTGATAAAGGAATATTCGTAGGATACCCATGTAATAAAAATACATACAGATGTTACAGTCTCATACTACTAAAAATAGTGGAAAGTGCAAATGTAAAAATAGATAACCTACTAAAGGGCATATCCCAAGGCTTTGATAAAAAAACTCAGCAAGAAGATGATGATATACAATCTCAACAAGAGGATGATGATGTAGAATATCAACAAGAAGATGATGATGAAACCCAGGAAAATGAACCACACATTGATGAAGAAGACAATGAAGAAACTCCTTTGCCAAGAGCTCCATCAAAAAGAGTTCAGAAGAATCATCCTGAAAGCCAGATCATTGGAGATAAAAGTGCAGGAGTGGAAACAAGAAGGAAACTAGATTTGATTTAGAGCAAGCAATGTTATCCCTAATTGAACCTAATAAGTTAAAGAAATTGTCAAAAGTAAATATTGGATAAATTCAATGAATGAAGAACTAGATCAAATATAGAAGAATCGGACTTGGGAACTAGTTCCAACACCCAAGAACAAGAATGTGATAGGAACTAAGTGGATCTTAAAGACAAATTAAATGAAAATGGGGAAATTATAAAGAAGAAAGCCAGATTAGTCTGCAAAGCATATTCCTGAATATAAGGTATTGATTTTGAAGAAACTTTCGCTCCAGTAGCAAGACTTGAGGCAATCAAAGTTTTCCTAGCATTTGCATGTTTCATAAATTCCAAAATCTATCAGATGGATGTCAAATCAACATTCCTTAATGGAAAAATAGAAGAAGAAGTCTATGTTGAGCAACCAGAAGGATTCATGTTATCAGAAAACCATGACTATGTGTGCAAACTGAAAAAGGCCCTGTATGGTCTTAAACAAGCCCCCAAAGAATGGTTCTCTAGGCTTGATCGGTATCTACAAAAACATGGATACAAGAGAGGGACTACTGACAACAAACTATATATCAAAATTGAGGATCAAAACGTGATTGTTGTGGTAGTGTATGTAAATGACATCATATTTGGGAGTAATCTCACTACACTAAGAAAGAAATTTGCAATCGAAATGCAAGAAGAGTTTGAAATGTCTATGCTGGGAGAACTATCATTCTTCTTAGGTTTACAAGTAAATCAACAGAAAATGGAATATTTATTTCCCAAACCAAATATATCAAGGAAATGCTAAATAAATTTCAAATGGAAGACAATAAACCTATGGGTACTCCAATGGTCACTGGATGTAAACTGAGTTTAGAAAACGACTCACCAAAAGTATACCAAACGATGTATAGATCTATGGTTGGAAGTTTTCTCTATTAAACAACAACAAGACCTGACATCATGTAGGATGTAGGACTCGTGGGGAGATTTCAATCTGCACCTAAAGAAACCCACTTAAAAACAGTAAAAGAATATTCAGATACCTTCAAGGGACCTTGGAACTAGGATTATGGTATCCAAAAGATAAATACTTCAATCTAACCGCATATACTGATGCAGATTGGGTAGGTAACATAGATGATAGGAAAAGCACCAGTGGAAGAGCATTTTTCTTAGGAAAAATTATGGTAGCATGGTCAAGCAAGAAACAAACATCCACATCACTCTCTACAACAGAGGTATAATACATTGCTACCACATCTTGTTGCACACAAGTTCTTTGGATGAAGCAAACTTTAGAAGACCTACAAATAAAATTTAATGGTCATATTACTATTAACTGTGACAACATTAGTGCCATAAGTATCTCTAAAAATCCAGTCATGCATTTGAAAACCAAATACATCCCAATTAAATACCATTTCCTAAGAGATCAGGTCACCCAAAAAATAGTTAAAATAGAGTATCTAGACACCAAAGAATAGATTGCAGACATTTTCATAAAACCTCTGCCCAGGAGTACTTTTGAAAATCGCCCAGGAGTACTTTTGAAAATCTTCGATAGATATTAGGAGTAATTCAAAAACCTCACTAAAAATCGAATGTTCGGGAGGAGAATTACCACAGGGGGAGCGAAGAAAATATCCCCTCTATCATTGATGTCAAAGGGGGTGAATAATTTCATAGAAGAGAAGTGTATGAAGTTAGTGTGTTTCCCTCAATGACAAAGGGGGAGATTGTTGGACATATTGTCATTGATATATTTTCATTGATGTCAACAGTCATGATAAGGTTAATTATGGAAAGAGAATGCAATAAAGAAACAAGGTTAATCTTAGAAGAGATGTCAGGAGCCGTTTATTCTTATTTCAGGACAGTCCAGGACCGTCAGATCGAGGGGAAGTCAGAATTTGGAAGAATTATATCTCAACTATTAGATCTGGGAGTTACAAGAGAAGGATCGTTGAAGTTTCATTCGATCCATTGGAGGACTGGTCAACAATCAGATCAAGTTGTGACCATTGGATACGCAAGCACCATATCAAGGGCATGGATTGATTGCAGAGCGTGAAGGGAGGATTAAACAATGCGTTAATTCCAATCCCACAATTAGTCTAGACCGTCAAATCTCATCGATTCAAAGATCGATGACTGTGGTTTATCCAACAACAATCTCACAACTTCAAATTGCGAAGTTTGGGCAATAGGATAAACCATGCACAAGTTACGATTCCACAATCCACACCGACCGTCGATCGTCACCCGCCAATAGATCTATGATTGGCATCAGTTCCACTACCAACAAGAAGTTTCCATTGTGGAACACGACTATAGTTTTAAACATCGTGCTAGTTGGGACCCCTCAATCATCCCTGATCGTTGATCTACTCAAGGAGCATTCTTGGCCATTAGATCAAGTTAAGTGGAAGGACAGAGTAAGCCATAAAGAAGGACCATCAGATATGGAGAATACATGATGACCGTTAGATCCAAGTGAAGACACGTAACACACACATTAGGAGATCCACGTCAGCAAGGACACGTGGCACAATTAGATAGTGGCAAGTGTCTAGGTCTAGATGGCACTTTAGGTTACGTAAGTCACGAATCTAAGTGACACGTGGAAACCACTCGGCTAGTGTCAAGTCAACAGTGACGTCAGAAAGTTACGTCACTTCAGGAGTATGTACTTTGAGGGAAACCAAATTCTACCACTAGTAAACCGTCCGAAGTGTCGAAATCAGAAGTCAACACTGATCGTTGATCTAAGAACCTCAAGAATCATTCTTGACCGTTGGATCGAGTATAGTGGAAGGATAGTGTAAGGTACACTAACAACTGACAACAAGTTGTCACCATAGCCCTATGACTTATTTGGTAGGTAAAACTTTGGAGGGATTGACCAACTTCATAGCTCGAGTAGCTTGAAGTCTCGAAGTTACAAATAGACGAATACCCGAAGAGTCGGATCTCTTTTGTGTATAAACCCACGGTCCTAGCTCTTGGACTTGTGAACGTTATTGAGCAAGGAAGTGACGATATGCACTTCGACGAAAGATACTTCGGGAGGTTTGGAAGGTCACAAAGGTTGGAAGTTGCAAAGGACGAAGTCCCGAAATAATGATAGTTGTCCATCTCATCGTGCGATTAAAGCGTGACTATCGATCTTGAAAAAGTGATCAAGCACTTATTTAGCCTAACGCCTGGTCACCACCTGCGGTTGTATGGAATAAAAAGAAAAGGGAGAAAGAAGAGGAAGCACTTAAATTAATAAGCCGGTGGTTCTGCTCCCGTGGTCATATAAAAATGTTTTGAAAGAAGCACCTCTGTAGAACTCGATTTCTGCAATATTTGCAGAGACATGGAATCAAGTTAAAAATAAATCGATCCATACCTGTGATCAATTTACGAAAAGCACTCTTACTAAGTTTAAAAGAATTAACAATAATGTTTGAATAGTAATAGTGATTATTGTTAATGTTAAAATGAAGTGGTGTGATGGTCCAAACAAAGGGACACAATGTTTCATAGCTCACACCAGTTAGAAGAGTATATAAACTTGAAAGAGTGGTGAGAAGAAAGTGTCTCTGTAGTCCAGATCAGAAGATCAAAAGTAGAAGCAGATTCCAAGAAGGAAAGCTGAAGATATTTATGCAGTGAGGGTGGAAGGGAGGAGCATAAAAGGATTCATATCCTTTAAGTGTAATTTAAGGGATTTGGTGCTTCCTAGTGTTGGTTCCCTAAAGACGAGGGAGTTGGTGCTTCCTAGGGTTGGTTCCCTAAAGAAGGGGATCTGTGTCTCCTAGAGTTGGTGCTCTAAAAAGGATTGGTGACCTTCATTGTTCTTCATAAAAATCCTTGTAATTTCTATTAAATATATCTATATAATTGATTTTGAATACAATTCATTGTGGTAATCAATAAAATATAAAAATAAATTGCTAATTGTGAAA
>ML845965.1:47954-68378 GCA_009831015.1 Picea engelmannii | reverse complement strand
GGGGGGGGGGGTTCGGAATAGTGTGGCGTGTGAAGTGGGGCCCCTCCCGTCATGTCGACCACCGTGTCGCGTTTTCCCTCTCTGCCACCTGTATTCCACTTAACCGCGCAACGGGGCCGTTTCTCATTGGCTGTTCTCTGGCCCTGTTGGGATTCGCCCCCATTGGCCGATCGCTAGCCCTGTCGAGATTCGGCGGTTGCCAAGTCAAATGACTCGACATCATTGTAGCGCCGAGGCGTGAAACCTGAAAGAGGTACTTCGTTTATTCGGACTGTGATCATGACCTGCGACCACATGGGAGCAGGGAGAGAGAAAGAGCCAACTTAAGCTGGTCCTCCATGGATGTTTAGGGCTTCTGATTCGACAGAAGACCAGAAAAATCCGATTTAGGTAGTGGGAATCTGACAACATTTGTATAATGCTTCTTGCACGTTGTCTATGCAACTCCATGGGTTAGGGCTTATTTAGAGGGATTGGAGATGGAAAAGTGGGAAAGCCCTTTTACATTTACATTTATGTGGCAAATGACCCATATGAACTTGTAATGCATACCTTCTAAGTTGTTCCACGCTTGAACGAAAGGTGGGGATTGAGCTATTCGTAAGTGTTTGGGAATCATAGTGTTTTTTCAAGCATAAGAGGTATTTGGGTGGTTTATGCTCCAAGGTCTGGTTGTGAAGCCCAATGTTCATATAGTTCGTTTATCAAATGCTACATGGACACTATGGTAGGGATGAAATGTCTGAGCATGCCTTTTGGAGATGCTCCCCTGCCAATACCTTTTGTGTATGCTTTCGGGCTGAATTTATGTTTTTATTTTGCCCGGTTTCTTGGAAAGGACGTCTTATGGGGACACTCGGATGATTAGGGATATCTGCAAATCTTTACGGCACATAGTGTGGCTGCCTACTGGCTTTATTGGGAAATATTGGTGTAAGGCTACTTCTCATGAAGAACCATCCTCTTTTAATGTTGGGGGATTGAGAGCTTTTACTTTGGGGGATTGAGAGCTTTTACTCAAGAATTGGGTTTTGATTGTTAAAATCAAATTCGATATTTAAAGAGAAATTTATTCTCATCCCAATCAATATACAAATGCATGCACAAACCTTTGAGGCTTGATAATTTATTGGCACATGAAGAGAATAAATTTGGCAAAATAAGAGAATATCAACGATAATGGGCAACAACTCAAATAACCTAGCACTTCAAACATGTAAGAAATTAAGCAAATAGAAAACTCCATTGACATGTGTAGTAATAAAATCCAACTCCCTATTATAGGGAAATCAGTGCTTCAAATACTTCTTTCGTGGCGATGGTTTCGATTGGTTCTCTATGTTTTCCACCTGCATAAATTGGGTCAATGTATCAATAACTTATTTCCCTTATAAGAATCATGGAATGCAAAGCACAAAATAACTTATTCCCTTATAAGAAGCATGGAATGCAAAACACAGGATGAAGATCACTCAATGGTCTTCCATACATACACATTGTGCCCTTCAACATTGATTTACACCGCTATAGTGTTTCTGTCGTGCTTCTATTGTGTTGGTATTAAATTATTAATTAATTTTTCTTTTCTCTAGCTTTGTTGGATTGAACCATTGTGTGAATGCATGACACACTTGTCTAACATGGTTGCCTAATCATTATATTGCCATGAATTACGTTTAGAGGTGTACACCTATTGGAAAGTGCTAGAATTAATGATTTTTTAATTATAGATATTATGCCTTTTATGGACAAGATTTGTTTTCCTCACAAATCAAATCAAATCAAAGGTTAAGATTTAACAAATTAACTTGGTTGTTTGGGTTATTAATGTCGATAATTTATTGCGCGTGGTTGTTTTTTTTTCATTTAGAGTGGGGTTTCTCAATCGAGTTTCTATGATAGACGCTGAACCGCTGAAGCTGAATCACATCAAGAAAGTTGAATCGTTGGATCAAATACAGGATTGCTGTGTGTAGGATTACCATTTCTTAATTTTCGTAGTCGCGTCGATTTTCTCCCTTTCATTATACTTATGTTGATTTCTCGTTTTTGCTGCTCTTCTTTTTTGTGTGTTTTCTTGTTCTTGTCGTTGTTCTTTTTGTTTCGGAGAAGGATTAGATGCGAGGGCAAAGGTCCTTTGGTCCAACATCATTCTCAGAGAGAATCGAATCCATGGTCTTGGATTGGCTTGATTGATCATAGTTAGAGCTAGAGCTAGCAATGCATGATTGAAGGCAGGGAGGTTGAAATTATATGTTAAGGTCGACGAAAGTTAGAGAGATTTTGGTATAGTGAATCCAAAGCCGCAGTCGGAAACCTGTGGTGGGCGCGAAATGTGGCGATGACAGGAGTCGATTAGGGAACGGCTCAGGCCCGAGTCCTAGGCATGCTTCTAGACTCCGAAATGGCCACACCCATTGGCTGCAATGTTTCACTATATGTTAAAAGTTTGTCCAAAAAGAGCCCCTGAGTGGGCCCAATGGTTAAGAACATGTGTTATCTCCGGGGAGGTTACAAGTTCAAAACCGGCGGGGGGTAGGGATGCTCATATTGGCCCGTTGTGACAAGGCTGGAAGGGTAGGCGACCCCTGGGATAGAGGTTTCACTCCGGTGGGGCCTCGGGACGTCTCGGCCCCTGCTGAGTCACAAATTATACTCTTGGGAGGTTGTTGTTCCCATGGTTAAAAAAAATAAAAATAAAAGTTTGTCCAAAATAGGATTAAAACTTATTAGGTTTTCAATGTTTCATTATACGTTAGGTTTTCAATGTCTTGTATGTTAGGTTTTCAATGTTTCATTATAGGTTAAAAGTTTGTCTGAAATAATATTAAAACTTATTATTCTTTATTACGTATTTTATTTTATTAAAAACGTATTATTCTTTATTACGCATTTTAGTTAATATTAAATATATCCTTTTCATTAAGGAGAGTATGCAAAAGCAAAGGACATTTAAAAAAAATATTAGATTTAGAATTGAAGATACAATGGAAATAAATGCTAGATTTAGAATTGAATTGAAGATACAACGGAAATAAATGCGCTTCTGGTGGCGTCGGCCCACTTGTTGCAAACCAAAGAATTGGTTTTGAAAGATTGAAAATGACATTGGTTGATTTATATCATTTACTTTTATTTATGTGGTTGTGTTAGTTTAAATATCTCACGTGCATGATAATGGGTAGATAGATTGCCAACAAGTGCATCGTAGTTGAATATAGAATCAACTCAAAAGCTAACATTAACATTAAATAGAGATGGTCAACTATCTAATACAAGCAACGTGGCAATGTGATTTGATTAACATTAAGTAGAGATGGTCAACTATCTAATACAAGCAACGTGGCAATGTGATTTGATTAACATTAAATAGAGATGGTCAACTATCTAATACAAGCAACGTGGCAATGTGATTTGATTTCAAAATTTGTGGTATTGATTTTTTTATAAGTCCTAGCCATGGTATGGAGTATACTTTTCACTTTGAGACAAAGTGAATGAGAAGTACCCAATATACTTTTCAATTGTAAAGAAGGGATTTCAAAATAAATGAGGCAATTGATCTACATAGAAAGTAGAATTTAATAGGATGGGTTTTAAGATGTTTAATTTGTTGAGATTGGATAGGAAGGAAGGTTTTCATCATGCATGACATCCTAGCATGCATGGATGGAGGAGGACAATAAAACTTATTCAAGTTGATGGGCTAATCTTTTCCTTAAAATTGTATTTAGGAAAAAATACATTAAATGGGTTATATTTTAATGTTGATTTAATGAGTACTTTTTATAAAGTTAAAGTTAAATAATTTAAGTTGTGGTCTTTTAATTTTGACCATTTATCTCATAAGGTTTATGAAGATCAACGTTGGCCTTCCATTCTTTTGGAGATAGGGTTTCTCACTTGCTCACTGAGTAAAAAGGAGATCAACTTGGAGAGGGGTGCATTATGCACAAGAGAGAGGTAATTTTTTGAAGAGAGAATTATGAGAATTGCTTGAGGGTTTGGAGAGAGAGTTTGCAGGGAGACATAGGAGGTTTCTACATAGAGATTAGCACACATCTTCAACATTGTAGAGGTCTTTTCCTATAGATTTGATCAAGAGGATTTGTAGAAGGGGACCATACATTTGTTGAAGAGGTTTTGTATTTGGCTGGGCTGATTTTATTGTAAGAGATCTCTATATTTTCTTGCTCAATAATAATAAAATCCAAATTTGCTACACTGGTTTTCCCTCTGGGGTTTTTCGAGGGACAAATTGTCCAAAAATTACTTGTGTACATGTGATGTGATTGCTGTCATCTTTTATTGTTAAGTTCCATGTTATTATTTTTTGCTGTGTATTATTTATTTGTAAAGAAAACTTGGCATAATCAGTTAACAAAAAAATTAATTGATTTAATGAACTGGGTTTGAAGAAAATTCACATGGTATTAGAGTAGGACTGTTGAAGAAGCAACATTACATTCATATCTGCAACACATAAGTTTAGATATGCAACATATAAGTTCAGATCTACAACACAACAGTTCATATCTGTAGCGAATAGGTTCATATTTGCAACATAGAAGTTCAGATCTGCAATAGATAAGTTGAGATTTGCAACACAGAAGTTCAGACCCGCAACACAAAAATTTAGATCTGCAACATAGAAGTGTAGATCTATGAAGGAAAACATAGATTTGCATTAGTGGAGTTCAGATCTGTAAAACAAAAGGGTATATTGCAACACAAAATCGTTTTCAGAAATGGCCATGACCTTGAGAATGGAGGATCGGCTTCAGGGTGCTCAAAACTTTGTCACCTGGAAGGAAAGGGTCACTATGGTTTTGGATGTCAATGATGTTCTTGACCATGTTGATGATAAGGCTGCAATTCCCATAGATGCAACTGCATTGGTGCCCTGGAAGAAGGGTGAGACTAAAGCCAAGAGCATACTCCTTGACGGGGTAAAGGATCACATGATCCCTCACCTCACAGGGAAAAAGTCCGCTAAGGAGATGTGGGATGCCTTGAATGACCTTTACCAGAGTAAAAATGAAAACAAGGTGATGGTGCTTAGGGAAATATTGAGAAGTACCAAGTTGGCTAAAGGGGAAGGTGCGGTTCACTACCTTACTTGACTTACATAGATCATGGATGAGCTAGGCGCAGTAGGTGAGAAAACCGAAGAGTTTGAGTTGGTACGTGTGGCACTGAATGGCTTTTCAAAGTCATGGGATGTGTTCGTGCGTGGAGTTGTAGCTCAGGAGAAACTTCTTGATTGACAACGATTATGGGAT
The DNA here is from genome assembly GCA_009831015.1 of Picea engelmannii. Classification (NCBI taxonomy): domain Eukaryota; kingdom Viridiplantae; phylum Streptophyta; class Pinopsida; order Pinales; family Pinaceae; genus Picea; species Picea engelmannii. The sequence goes on along the minus strand of ML845965.1, from coordinate 63,096 downwards.
GATTTTGTGTAGGAAGAGATCATACTTGGTAAATCTAGCAGATCTTCATCTTCACCACAGATTGTGGATGAAGAAGGCTTTGCTCTTGCGAGCAAAGGCAAGGGCAAGAAGAAGAAAAAGAAGGGTGGAAAGAAGAACATTGACTTTTCAAAAGTCAAATGTTTTGAGTGTCACAAAATGGGACACTTTGCCTCACAGTGTCCAAAGAAGAAGAAGAACCAATCGTAGATGGCAACTTCAACAACAGTGGATGAGTTTGCCAAAAGCTTCGAGGAGGATTTCTGCTTCATAGCTTGTATGTCTAGCACAACAGTCTCATATGTGTGGTTTGTGGACATTAGAGCATCTTGTCATATGACAGGGCACAAGGAGTTTTTCACTAGGCTAGAAGAGAGAAGCGTGAATATGGTTATAGAGCTCATTGATGACAGGCGCTACAAGGCACAAGGGGTTGGTATAGTTTCATTTTAGAGGGAGTCGGGTAAACCATTCCGGTTTGTTGACGTACTATATGTTCCAGGGTTGAAAAAGAACCTCATCTCAATCTCTACTCTTGAGGATAACGGGTACGAGGTCATCTTCTATAATGGAAGGGTGTTTGTCAAACCAACAGGGTCAAGTGAGAAGATGGATAGGATGATTGGGGTTCGAGAAGAGAAGGTGTACTAGCTTTAGTTTCAACCATGGAGAGCATTAGTCAGTACAACCACATACATGGGAGAGTTGTGGCACACGAGGATGGTGCACATACACTTTGGTGCGTTGGGGCACTTAAGACATGTAGTCACAGGGTTGCCTAAGTTCACAACAGAAAGGCATGACCCTTGCAAGGGTTGTGCAATGGGCAAGTATTCCAGGAGACCATTTCCACCGAGTGAGCACAGGTCTAAGGGAGTATTGGACTTGATACATTCCGACGTATGTGGTCTAATGAGTGTGGAGTCAAAGAGTGGCTTCAAATACTTTGTTCTATTCATTGATGACTATTCTAGGAAAACCTGGATATACTTCCTGAAGGCTAAGGATGAAGCCTTCGATAGATTTCAGGAGTTCAGAGCTCTGGTTGAGAACCAGACTGACATGAAGATTCAGGTGTTGAGATCCGACAACGTGGGTGAGTACACCTCCAAGGAATTTCTGGATTATTGCGCAACAATAGGGATCAAGAAGGAACTCACTGTTCCTTACAATCCTCAACAAAATGGAGTGGCCGAGAGAAAGAATAGGACCATAGTCGAACTAACACGGGCAATGATACATGATCAAGGTTTGCCATTGTTTTTATGGGCAGAGGCTAGTCACACGACTGTTTATATTCAGAACATGAGACCCCACACATTTTTGGGGAAGTTGACATCTGAGGAGGTATTTATAGGTACCAAACCAGATGTGAGTCATCTTCACATCTGGGGCAGTGTATGTTACTGTGATCTCTCTTCGAAAAAGAGGACAAAGCTAGAACCCACAACAGATAAGGGGTTGCTTGTTGGATATAGCGAGGCTTCCAAAGGCTACAAGATATTTGTTCCAACACGTAGGAAGATCATATTGTGTAGGGATGTATAGTTCGAGGAGCGTGTATTGAAGAGGTCTAAAGACTTACAGGCACAAGACTAGCGGGGACACGATTCAAGAGTCAAGCCTAAGGAGGCACAAAGTCAGAGCATTGGATCACATAATCAGACACATGGTATTGGTACAGGTACAAGTACAAGTGTTGAGAGGGAGACAGTTGGATAGGATCATCATGATCGAGATGATGAGGAGCAACAATGTGATGCAGTTCCATAGGAGCAAAATACTAGGCCACGACCTAAGTGGTATAAGTCCATAGTCAATGATTCCAGGTTGGCAGGGCTTCCAGAGAGATTTTAGATGAAGTAAACCACCAGAGAGACTTGGGTACATGGTATTAATGACACAACTCATTGATGCAAAGCCTTCCACTCATGAGCAAGCTGGACAACATGGAGTGTGGCAGGAGGCCATGATGGAGGAATATGCCTCCATTATGAAGAATAATGTATGGGAGGTGGTGCCTAGGCCAAAAGGCAAGAAGGTGGTTGGATCCAAGTGGATCTACAAGGTCAAGTATGTAGTAGATGGTAGCGTGAACAAGTGCAAAGCTCACTTCGTGGCCAAGGGGTTTTCACAACAAGAGGGAGTTGATTATGATGAGACTTTTGCCCCAGTGGCTAGGTATTCCTCAATCCAAGCAATCATATCGTTGGCGGCAAAAAAGGGTTGGCGCATTCACTAGATGGACATGAAGATTGTTGAGGAAGAGGTATATGTTGAGCAACCAGAGGGATTTGAGGTAGGTAGCAAAGAGACATGTGTGTAGACTGAGGAGATCCTTGTATGGGCTCAAGCAGGCACCTCGGGCATGGTACTCGAGGATAGACAACTACTTGAGGGAGATGGGTTTCCAACGGAGTGAGGCTAATCCGAACTTGTATTTTCTTGTAGGGGAGGTGCCTCTCATACTGGTGTTATATGTAGATGACCTATTTCTAACAGGGGATGAGTAGCTGATAGCAGATTGCAAGGTCAACCATGCAGTTGAGTTTGAGATGAAAGACCTTGGGTTGATGCATTACTTCCTTGGTATGGAGGTCTGGCAGCAGGATGGGTGCTTCTTCTTGGGACATGGGAAGTATACAATGGAGATCTTGCATAGGTTCAAGATGATAGATTGTAGGCCCATGTCCACGCCTCTAGTCACAAATTGGAGGAAGATTGATGCATTAGATTCAAAGACAGTAGACCCCACTGTGTATCGTCAGTTAATTGGATCGCTCATGTATCTGGTCAATACTCGACCAGATATCAGCTTTGCAGTAAACTCTTTGAGTCAGTTCATGGTGGACCCTAAGAGAGTACATTGGATAGCTGCGAAGCATGTGCTTCACTACCTCAGTGGTACAGTGGAGTGCGAGTTGTTATATGAGCAGAGTGGTGGAGTGAGATAGGTAGGTTTTATAGATGATGATTGGGAAGAATGTGCAGAGGATAGAAAGAGTACTTCGGGTTGTTGTTTCAACATTGGATCAGGCATCATTTACTGGTTTAACATGAAGCATAAATCAATGGCATTAAGCTCTGCTGAGGCAGAGTACATGGATGCTTGCTTAACAACATGTGAGGCACTATGGCTTAGGAAGCTACTCTTGCGATTGTTCAGGCAGGAGCTAGAAGCTACTGTGATTCACTGTGACAATCAAAGTTGCATCAAGCTCTCTGAGAATCTGGTGTTTCATGATCGTAGCAAGCACATCGATATCATGTATCATTTCATCCAGGATTGTGTACAGAGAGGAGCCGTGAGGCTTGATTACATACAAACTGATGAACAAATGGCAGATATTTTCACCAAGGCACTGAACAGACAAAAGTTTGAAAAGTTTAGAGATCAGAGGGAGTTGAGACAAAATCTCTTCCTCGCTAAGAGGGAGTGTTTAGATTGGATAGCAAGAAAGGTCTTCACCATGCATGGCATCCTAGCATGGAGGAGGACAATGAAACTTATCAAAGTTGATGGGTTAATCTTTTTTTAAAAATTATACTTAGGAAAAAGTACATTAAATGGGTTATATTTTAATGTTGACTTAATGAGTACTTTTTATAAAGTTAAAGTGAGAAATAATCTAAGTTGTGGTCTTTTAATCTTGACCATTGATCTCATAAGGTGTATGATGATCAATCTTGGCTCTCCATCCTTTTGGAGATAGGGTTTCTCACTTGCTCATTGAATAAAAATGAGATCAACTTGGAGATGGGTGCACTATGCACAAGAGAGAGACAATTTTCTGAAGAGAGAAAGAGGAGAATTGCTTGAGGGTTTGGAGAGATAGTTTGCAGGGAGACAGAGGAGGCTTCTACACTGATATTGACACACATCTTCAACATTGCAGAGGACTTTTCCTACAGATTTGATCAAGAGGATTTGCAGAAAGGGACCATACATTTGTCAATGAATTTTTGTATTTGGCTAGGCTGATTTTATTGTAAGAGATCTCTATATTTTCTTGCTCAATAATAATAAAATCCAAATCTATTGCACTGGTTTTCCCTCTGGGGTTTTTTGAGGGACAAATTGTCCACAAATTACTTGTGTACATGTGATGTGATCGCTGTTATCTTTTACTGCTAAGTTCTTGGTTATTATTTTTTCCTGTGTATTATTTATTTGTGAAGAAAACCTGGCAGAATCAATTAACAAAAAAGTTAATTGTTTTAGTGAATTGGGTTTGAAGAAAATTCACATAATTTTGGCAAGGGTTTAGTCATAAACATTTGAGACGTGGGCCTAAGTTTTGTTTGAAATTTCCAAATATGAAACACTTAAATTTTAGGGTGTTTCGGTCAATGTTGCAAATACTTTTGACTTTTATTGATATTTTAGATTTTACTTGAGTTATTCGAGTTGAAGATGTTTGCATTATTTGGTTTTTAAGTTTGTGTTTATGCCCATCTACATTTTTGGATAAATTTAGAGATTTTCCTCGATATTTTTAATAAGTTTTTTCTAGACCCTAGTTGATATATTCTTTAAGATGATATTTGCAACAATGATTTCAAGACTGTACCAAACATGTTTTAACATTTCATGATGCTTTAGGGAGTAGAAATGTAGGGGGGTTCACATTTCCTAGACCTTAGTGTGGAACCAACAAATTGATACATGTGCCAATTTCCTTTTTGGACAATCCTTTGTTGCATATTTGTGTTTACTTTGGGTAGGGATCGATTCATTTTCCTTGACTTTGGAAGACATGTTGGGGGATTTCAAAGGTGTTTTGTTTTTCCATTCAAGCTTTTTGTGTGGTATTCCATATTGGGCTTAAGATGCAACCAAGTGGAATTGATCTTTATGAAGGACTATTTACGGCACACTCTTTTCAAAGTGTCTATTTACTAATATATGGGTGAGACAAAGAGGTTTTAAATCACTAATGATTTATAGCTATTTTTTCTTTTCCATTAGACATGGTCATATGAATCTTATTGTTTCAATTTCACTATATAGATGCATTTTTCCATCCTTCATGCCTCACTGTGCTAGATTTCTATTAATGAGTACTTGTCATATGCATCTTATTGTTTCAATTGCATTGCATAGATGCATTTTTCCATCCTTCATGATTCCCTATGCTGGTTTTCAATTGATGAGTACTCTTCAAAGACATGGACCCATAATACAAGAACAATCCTTGCTGCCATATAAATCAAAATCTTCTTTTCTACCTTGAGGTTTCATGTTTATATGGTTTTGATCCACATGAATATCGAGGACTAGGTACGACATACACATCTTTCAAAGGGTTTATTTCCTAAGATATGAGTAATAAAATGAGGTTTTTAAATCAATGACGATTCAAACCCAATTTTCCTTTGCCATTATACATGCTCATCTGTCTAATTGATTGAATTGCACTGCTTAGGTTCATTTTCCATTATTCATGCCTCTACTTGTTAGTTTTCAATTGACGAGCACACATTCAAATAGATGGAGCATAATACTAGGGAATCTTGCTTCCATACAATTCTAAATACTATTTTCCACCTATAGGTTTCATTTTAGTCTCTTAGGGAAGTGGGTCTATATGAACATCATTTTCCTTAGATATATGACTAAATGATGGAAGTATCTAGTGGGACTTTGTTTTTGAGACTTATTGGACTAAGTGATAAGTTCAATTTTGGAATCAATGGTGTTTTCTCTAATATATCCCAAAAAACTTGGCATGGTCCTCAAGTGAGGTTTTATTGTATTGCATCTTATCCTTGTTGTAAGGACACCACCTATACTTCTCAATTTTATCTCTTGTGATTTGTTGTATGAAGAGAAGCAAGGGGATCTATTGGGAGATCTTCAACAATTTGTTAGTGTACAATGCTAAAGAGTTGAGAAATGAACTTTCAAGTTTTATTTTTCATAATAATCACTATATTGTCAAAAAAAAGAATGAAGGTTATTAAACAAGAAGCATGAATAAATTAGTATAGCTCCATCTATTATTGTAGTGCAATTAATCTATTATTTGTTTATAAGGATCAAGGAATATTGTGGTTTACACCTATAGTGTTTTTGCCATTCTTTGATTTTAATAGATATTGGGTTGTATCCATTCTGGTTCTATTAATAAAGTGCATGTTGCATCACTTTTTTTCTTATAGATGGTTGCTATGTATTTTTGTCCGTTAGTTAAGTGTGTTGTGAGGATTGTAAAAGTTGAGGGCCTTTTTGGCATGGATTGTTTTTGAGTTTCATTTTCTTTATTGCATACCTCGTGAAAAAAGGCTACCCCTAAACTTTGTAAAATTTATCAGGTTCCAACTAATCTTTGTAGAAGTGGGAAAACTGAAAATTTATAGATCTTATTGATTTCTTGTTCATTTGAAAATTGATAATAACATTACTCAAACATTTAGAAAATCCATAAATTTCATGCTTTAGGGGTTTAGGGAAGGCCCATTAGCAGCGTATTTAAACCTTAACCATGCATGTAATTTACAAGCCAAGGAAGATGGAGGAATTCAACTACTTCATAAATAGTTTTAGAAAGTTATTTTGTTTGTTTGAATTAGTTGAGCTTAGGGATGAAATGTAGGTCAATTTTTATTAGGCATTAATGATCACATTTTTGCTTGGGAGGTGGACACAGGTTGATTATAATTTTTCAATCATTAGAATTTATTGATATTTGCTTATGATTTTTGTGGATTTACTTGTTTGACAATGTCAAGAAGAAAACTAGTTGTTCTATACAATAATTATATAGTTGTGAAGATTGGGGAGCAAACATATTAGAAAACCTTGAAGTCAAATATAATTTTATACATTAACTGTAGGAGGATCACTCATATTTCCCTTTTTCTTTGCCTTGCTATCCTCGATTCCCTTAATACATACCATAACCAAGTTAGTAAAAAACTAACTTACCATTCTACGTGATAATTACAATGAATGAAAAAATGAAAATCAAATTGGTTTTTATTTTAGAGAGAAATCCAATCATAAATAGGGTCTTGGTAAAACGATAAAGCGAGGTTGTTTCATATCCCCACCAAGATTCAAAATTCATCTCATTTATGTAAGTAGGCAGTTAAATGGGGCCAAGTGTATGTCCTTGGATGAATTCAGTGGCAAGTTGTAAACCAAAGCATCATAAAAGAAATAAATTATAAATGTACTCAAAATTAGTTACATATGGTGATGGAAAGCATAGGAGTGTTTACCTTGACCAACTAAAAATATGCATGCAAGACATAAAGAAGATGAAGAAAAAATGAAACTATGAACCAAATAACTCAATTCTTCATTCCTCCAACTAAGGCTTAATAAGAGACACGAAGAAGCCATTTGAGTATTGGCTTGACAAAATAAAAAATAACCACTAAGAAATAATAAATACATCTTAACCACTTACATGGATCTCTAGAGCTCATGCATTTTTAAAATAAAACTAACCCTAATATAGAGAAGTGTGCCTTCGTGGAGAGGCATGTCCTTGATCCATATCAATTCCTTTTATTTAGGTAGAAAGTGGGAACACTTTCTCAAAAAGATGAGAGAACTTAGTTTGAAAATCTATCTCAAAAAACCATTTAGCTTGGGTTAGCTATTGCCTTTGGTGTCCAACAAGATAAAAAGAATATTTCTATTGAAGATAACAAGAATATTGCTACTGTTAGGTGGACTGAGTGTGCATGTTCAACAAAGTATCTTCTAAAAAAGGAGGCTAGAAATCTAGAATGGTCTTTGTAGGGTGGAAGACTTGATCTTCATCATCCAAAAGTGGAGGTATGTATAACTTGAGATGGTTGACATTGACCACATTGTGAATGCCCAACTAAAATGGGAGATCTAAGAAATAGACATTGTTCCCATTTTGATGAATGATATTACAAGGAACATCTTTGATGAGCTTGAAATTGTGATGGCATTGATCCTTGAAGCGTCTTTTGTCTAAATTTAACCAGACATGGTCACCCACCTTAAAATGTGCTAGGACCCTATGGTGATCTTAGAGTCTTGTAGTGAACTTAAGATGCTTCTAACGCTGTGGCACTTGAGAGTGAATATGGGCCAAATTTTGTACAAAAGTGGAAGTGCTATGTTGCTCATGTTTATGGGGATCAATGGGTGTTGGAAAAGTGACAGGGACCTCATAAGGGGTCAATGGTTGGTATTCATAACATTATTCAAAATGATAAAAACCTATAGAAACACTAATTTCTCCACTGTAATGGTCTTAAATAATATGGAGATAATAGTCCCATAATTTACTCTTGTTGTAATAGATTTGTAAGGGCATGGACCAAGGTATGATTATTATTAACTACTTTCATAAGAGAGTGGAGGGGAAAGTGGGATAGGATAGGGGTAGTTAGAGTGATGAGAGTAGGATAAATGAGAGCAAGAGACATGTGGCCTTGGGTAGGTTTAGTGGGAATGGTAGGGTAGGAGCAAGAGGCACACAAGGTCGGGTAAGGGAAACTGAAGTGGGAAGTGACTAGGCTGGGGTAAGAAATGGTGGGAGTGGACTAGGTGGGATAGGAATTAAGGGAAGGAGAGAAGTGTGAGTCAAGGTAGGGCCTGTATGAGGAATAAGTGGAGGAGGGTGGGTAGAGGTGAAGAGAGTGACATGAGTGGGGGTTAGGATGTTAATGGGAAACATGGTGAGTGTAGGGGCATGGAGGGAGAGGACATGGAACATGGTTACTGACTTGGCAAGAACCGTGACATCAAAAAGAGAACTCCATCCCTAAAAACCCATGTATTTGAGTAAAAAACACCAAAATAAGCCCCCAAATCTAAAAGTGGTGCTACCAATAGCAACTCTTTTTTTTTTTTGGGGGGGGAGGGGTGGGAGTTAAAATTACAATGTTTTACAACCAAGGCCTCAACAACCTCATAATGTTGTTAATCAAAACTTACAATCAACCATTGAATCAGAAAGTGACGCTATTAGCTGTTGATTTTTCATAAGCATTGGGTTAAGCATGAAGTTCATTTCATTTCATCATTTGACCATAACCATAAATGCTGCAGCAACCAAGATCACAAGAAGAAGCACCATGCACAAGAACACAAAATGTATCTTGGGAAACCCTTCTCAACAAGGGAAGAAAACCCAACCAAATCCTTTGCTTTAATCTTAAAGAGAAAGACCTTTACCAACAAGAAATACCTAGCACACAAGAGGGTGCACAAAACCCTATAACTCTAACGCCCAAGAGAGGTGTGCACCTTTTGCCAAAGAAGTGTACCTGCTGAAATTTCCAAACTCACAAGTAAGATGTGTTTCTACAATGAAAGATTTCCCTTTACTTATATTAGACTTGTCCTATCAATTGGAGTGTCTATTGGTACAACAGGGCCAACCTCACTTAGACATATTATTTATTATTATTATAATAATTAATATTAATATTAATATTAATTATCTTTTACATTTATTATTAGACACAATAAGGCAGGGACAACCTGTACCATTTACATAACAAATAGGGTTACAGGTAGGTCTAACTCTTGAACATTATATAGCAAAGGATCTGATACACCCACTAGTGCTCATCCACAAGGGGCACATCCATAGGGATTTCATAGCTCTGATTCACTGCGTTACACAGAAGAACCAGGTCTTCACACGTTCACCTGTGATTGTCCACATGCACGTCCACTCTACAGACCTGCTTTCCTACTGCCACCGACAAGAGAATCATCTGGAGTCTTCTCGTCAACTCTGCTGCTCAGAGGAGGCTATCACATCATCTTCATTTCTGTTCACACGATGATGTGCCCAACACTTTTGGGATTTCACACGTTCACCTTGTGCTCAACCACATGCACTTCCTAACTCAACATATCACTTTTCCATCGGATAATCATCTAGAGTTCTTCTCACTCACATCATGGAGGAGGTCATCTCTACGTTCCTAGCTCTGTCCCATGCAGGAACCACAAACCCTTCTTAGGGGATTTCTCTCAGGTTTGTGAACTAAGAGAAAGGCTTCACATAGATGTCGTGTTCCACATCTCACAGGTTTGTAAGTTGGAGGATGTCTCCCATATTTGCATTCATCAACACTCCCTCTCAGCTAGGGAGGCATTCTTCATCAAGCCAAGTCTCATATAGATGTACTCTGAAATTTGTTTTTGGATAGAGTCATCAATACTCCCTCTTAACTCAAAAGGCGTTCTTCACCAAGTTTGTTTGGTGTAAATGTTTGCAGTCTGCTCAGGTGTAGAAAGGTACTGCAAGTATACAATTTTCCTTTGCATCATATCTCTGACATAAGAATACTTCATCTCATTGTGTTCTAATCCATCAGAAAACACTGGGTTCCTTAAGGAGCCTTATACATGGCTCTTGATTAGGATCCATCTTGTGGTTAAGTAAATTTGGTAGAAGTTTTGTGAAGCCTCTTTGCTTCTCTCAATCATTGCTATATGCTTTGCCTTTGTGGTACTCAAGGCCACAAAGTTTTGTTTCTTGCCGCATTTTAAGAAACCATGGCAATATTCATAGTAGAACATCAATCGGATGTGTTCTTTCGGTTCACTATACTTTCTGCTCAATTTGAATCGTCATGTCCGACAAGCTTAAGTTCAAACTGGGGGCATATCTCATGCCATATTCAACTGTGCCTCATAAATACATGATATGTTGTCGTCTAGTGAGTTTGTCTCGGTTGACTCATGAAATGACTAAGTACATTCACTGCAAGACATGAATCAAGTCTGGTGTTAACCAAATACATTGGTGATCCACTCATCTCTAGGTCAGTCTTGTCTGAATCATCACCAATCTTCTTCTTTAAATCTATCATGGTGGATTTTGCATTTTGTCATACTGAACTTCTTTAATATTTTCACCGTATATTTTCCTTGACTCGGAAAAATCTCATTGGTCCTCTGTCATACTTCTTGTCCCAAGAAGTAGTGCAACATACTTAGATTCTTCATCTTGAATTCAGAAGTCAAGGATTACTTGTATCCAACAACAAGGTTTTTTGAATAAATCATTAGGATCAGGATCTCGTTACCAACACTGTAATGATATAGGTTTGGATCAACAACACTCTTGTTGGAATCCAAACTCATCAAGAATCTATCTATCTGATATAGTTTCCAACTCATGGATGGTAGTACGGATGGAAGTGTATTGGGTTCACTGGATCAAGTGTCTCATCATAGGAAACTCCCTCTATTTGTGAGAAACCTCTGACTATAGATTTCGTTTTGTATTTCTCAACACTTTCATAAGCTGTATGCTTGATCTTATAGATCCACTTGGAAGTTATCACTGACTTTTCTTCTGGTCCCTAAATAATGTCTTATACATCATTCTCTAAGATACACTGGTACTCTTTTGTGATGGCATCTTTCCATACCTGTTCTCCTGTTGCTTCTCTAAGACCAAGAAGCTCATCATCAATGAAGTGGCTCATGACTGAAGGATAGCTCAAAAATCTCTTTTGTTTTCTTGGGATGTGCCTTGAGAGGCTTGTGTGTTTCTTTGCCTTTTGTAGAGATAGTATATGTAGGATTTTTATGCCCTACTGCAATATCTCTGAACATATCAACTGGAGCAACTGGATCAACTGAAATAATGTCTATCTTCCTCTGAACTGCTGAAGAGGAAGAAGGTATTGTCTCACTGCTAATCTTTATTTGTGATTCTATGAATCTTTGGAGAAGTATCTCTTCTTTAAGAACAACATTTTTGCTTGTTCATGTATAACAAACAACTTAATTATGGTTTGGACTCCTGTACCAGGGATAATGGTCCAAGTCTTTTGAGGGATTTTATACTAGGAACAATGTCCTTCATTTATTGAAAAATATAATCAACTATAGAATTATGGATCGAAAATTTACCTAGTTGTAGTCATGTATTCTTAGAGGAAGTACTTTTCTCTCTTCTTTTCATTTTCTTGAGGTGGATCTGGATCAATGTCAGCAGTGACAACATATTGTTTTCCCTTCTTTCTAGTTGGACAATTTCTAGCAATGTGTCCATAATTGTTACATCTGAAACATTGAACTTTTGAAACATCTCTACTTTGATATCCAGGATTGGATGAAGACTTTTCTTCTTTAAAAGTTTGCCTGAAGTTTCTTTTGAATTTTCCTCCCTTCCTTGTATGAAGTACAAGAGCATGATTTTCTTCTGGGGAATCTTCCACTCCTCTATTTCTAAGTCTGATTTCTTCTTGAGTGCAATCCGTCCATAGGCACTCAAAGGTTGGTAGAATTTCTCTTCCACTGATACTCTGAATGAAAGGCTCCCATGATTTTGGAAGATTCTGGAGAGTGGTTAAGACAAGTTCTATATTAGACATGATTTCTCCAATGGTCTTTAGCTGTTCTTTAATTTCTGATAACTTCATGAAGAAGAGTGCAACTATGTCATCTTTTGTCATCTTAGTACTTTGAAGTTGGCTCTTCAAGGTAAGAACTCTGAGAGTGTTGTCACTTTCAAACATTCATTTCAATGTTTTATACATATCATAAGCAGTCTTTAGATTGACAATACGGGGCAAGAGGTGATCTCTTACTGAGTAGATGATTATTTTCCTTGCTTTGACATCATCTTCTTTTCTTACTTTCTTCTCTAAATTAGTGGTTGTTTATGGTAGAGTTTTAGTTGTTGCATCCAAGAGATCTTCTTCTTCAAGAGTGACTAGAAGCTTTGATTTCAGGGACCGAAGTTGCTTGCTCCATCAAGCCTATCTTCCATTGAAGTTCTGTTCTTCATTTTTTTCTTGAATCCTTGTAGACTAGATTATGTTGGACTTATGACTACCAAAAATCAATTTGATAGTGTCACAAATATGCTTGCTGATTCATAAAACCAGAATTAATATTATGCAGGAAATTTCGACACCCTAGAAACCCTAGGGACAAAAATCAAAATTTCTTGGAATTTCGTTTTGAGAGATTCTGGAGATGCGTTGGAAGAGGCCGTACTCTTCTATGCTGAAAGTAGCCCCATTGTCCAAGTTTTAAGGCGCTGAAACACTCAAAAGAGAGGGCCGTACAGATTTTCTGGAAACCCTAGGAGGTCTGTACAGTTCTGTAGAAGAGGAGGGATGACTGGTAAAGGATGAGACTTGGTAGATGCTTGTGCAATGGGTTCTTTCAAGACCTATGCTCTGATACCATGTTGATTTTTCATAAGCATTGGGTTAAACATGAATTTCATTCCATTTCATCATTTAACCATAACCATAAATGCTGCAACAACCAAGATCACAAGAAGAAGCACCATGCACAAGAACACAAAATGTATCTTGGGAAACCCTTCTCAACAAGGGAAGAAAACCCAACCAAATACTTTTCTATAATCTTCAAGAGAAAGACCTTTACCAACAAGAAATACCTAGCACACAATACGGTGTACAAAACCCTAGAACTCTAGCGCCCAAGAGAGGTGCACACCTTTTTCCAAAGAAGTGTACTTGCTGAAATTTCCAAACTCACAAGTAATATGTGTTTCTACAAATAAAAGATTTCCCTTTACTTATATTAGACTTGTCATATCAACTGGAGTGTCTATTGGCACAACATGGCCGACCTCACTTAGACATATTATTTATTATTATTATAATAATTAATATTAATATTAATATTAATTATCTTTTACATTTATTATTAGACACAATAAGGTAAGGCCGACTTGTACCCTTTACATAACAAATAGGGTTAGAGGTAGGTCTGACTCTTGAATAGTATATAACAAAGGATATGATACACCGAGTAGTGCTCATCCGCTAGGGGCACATCCATAGGGATGTCATAGCTCTGATTCACTGCATTACACAGAAGAACCAGGTCTTCACACGTTCACTTGTGCTCGTCCACATGCATGTCCACTCTACATATCTGCTTTTCCACTGCCACCGACAAGAGAATCATTTGGAGTCTTCTCGTCAACTCTGCTACTCAGAGGAGGCTATCACATCATCTTCATTTCTGTTCACATGACGATGTGCCCAACACTTTTGGGATTTCACACATTCACCTTGTGCTCAGCCACATGTACGTCCTAACTCAACATATCGCTTTTCCACCGGATAATCATCTGGAATTCTTCTCACTCACGTCATGGAGGAGGTCATCTCTACGATCCTAGCTCTGTCCCAAGCAGGAACCACAAACCCTTCTTAGGGGCTTTCTCTCAGGTTTGTAAGCTGAGAGAAAGGCTTCACATAGCTGTTGTGTTCCACATCTCACAGGTTTGTAAGCTAGAGGATGTCTCCCATAGTTGCATTCATCAACATTAGCATCACCCATTTTTTCGAGGTTAAAATTACAACTTGTTTGACATCACGACCTTAACAACTAGTACTATTGCAACCAAAACCTATAAATCAATGCTTGAATCGAAAAATAGAACTACGAGTAGCATCGACCCCTTTTTTCTGGGGTTAAAATTGCAACTTTTTTGACATCATGGCCTCGACAACTAGTATCCTTATAGTCGAAATCCTAAAATCAACCCTTAAATCGAAAAGAGGTCCCATTTGTGGTACCCCTTTTTCTTTTTGATTTTAAAACTGCAATATTTTTAGAACTATGGTTTGAGATACTAGTATGGTTGCAAACAAAATCATAAAAAAGAAAAAAACTAAAAACATACAAAAATAAATTTAAAAAGAAAAGAAAAAACATAAAAATATATAAAAAAATCATTTTTTTTTTTAATTAAAAAAACACAATTTTTAAATTACGAAAGGAAGATAGAAATATTTAAAATTANAAAAAAAAAAAAAAAATTAAAAAATACACCTTTATAACAAATTTATTTATTTTTAAAAAGTTAAAGAAAATCTTAAAATAACATTATTATTTTTATAAATTATTAATAGTAATTATAAAATAAAATGGTTTTAAAAAATATTAGAAAAACCTATTAAAAAAATCAACAAAAATAAGTATAAAAGAAAAAGAAGAAAAATCTCTACTCCACCCAATCTTTGAAGTCAAGACCAAATTTATCCTAAAGGGAAAATATTATTTTTGTAAGGCATGTTGTGGTCCTTGGCCCCTTGCATTCATACCTATGAGCTCAAAAAACATTTCTTAGGGGTGACACGTTTGGGTTTTAGCCTTGAACCATGGAATATA
>ML845965.1:32982-47060 GCA_009831015.1 Picea engelmannii | reverse complement strand
ACCTCATGTATACCTTAGGATATATTTCTTATCCCAAGTAATGTGTACTTAGTTATATATTAGGGTCATGGTACTAATCTTTTCAATTAGGTATCATTTTTTGGGAAATTTTGTCCTCATTGAAGATTCCGGGAGTGGGGAGGTTGGTTGTTCGAAGAATACCTCCGAGAAATTGGGGAAAGAATATGCATGGTCAAGGGGACTGGGTATTGAGACTTCCTCGATCGAAACAAGAAGTGCACGTAAGAAGTCATCAATAGCTACAGTTGACCCTACTGTTCCGCTTACTTCCACCGATGGTGGGGCCCTTAGAGATTTGAAGGCCCTGGCTCGAAAGAAGTAATGATACTTCTCTCACTGAATCTTAGAGGGATAGGTAGTGCCCTTAAAGCTGCCTCGGTTCGTTGCGTTCTTGATAAAACCCGTCCGAATATTGTGTTTTTTCAGGAAACCCTTGTTCATTCTGAAAAGGCTCATTCCTTTTTTCAGTCACTTAGACCAACCTGGTTATGCTGTGCAGTTAACTCTGTTCGTTCCTCCAGGGGTCTTTTGGTTGTGTGGAACCCCGAATTTTTCAATTTAGTTCCGTTTCTCACTTGTGGTGGAATTCTATTGTCAGGTTTTTGTTTAGAAAGCTGGAGACAATTAAACTTATTGAATTTTTACGGTCCCTTTTCGGAGCACAATCCTTTCTGGGAGAAGATGGCCTCATCTGGATTGTTAAACATTAATAGTATTATCCTTGCTGGTGATCTTAACTTGACGTTATCTTCTAATGAAATCTGGCGAGACAATGTATTATTGAGTAATTTGGCTTTATTTTTTAATAACCTTTTTCTTACAAAGAAGCTGATTGACGTGGTCCTGGGGAAAAGAGTGCCTACCTGGTGAAATGGTCGTTCGGGGACACAATTTGTAGCCAAAAGACTGGATAGAGCATTACTGTCAAAAGACCTTATTGAGGCAGTTGATATTTACAGAGCATGGATGGAATACCCTTTCATATCCGACCATGCACCGATCCTCCTCCAATCAAATCTTCCACCGATGTATAAAGCCTTCCCCTTCAAGTTCAATTCAATGTGGTCACAGGAGATTGAATTCTCATTTCTCTTACAGAAGGTGTGGAGAGATCCTAAATATCTTACTGAGGAGGGGAAACAAAAGCGTTTGGTCTGGAAACTCAAAGACTTAAAAATTGTTACAAAAAGATGGCAGAAGACTCTTCAAAAATTCAAATTGGCCCGACTAACCAATCTGGAGCAGGAGATCTCATATAGGATCGAGAATTTGGAGGAGGGTTCAAGATCATCCTTGCAGGAGATGTCACTAGAATATCTGGAGAAGGAAATGAATACATTACTTAAGGAATTAGAGGAGATTTGGCATCACTGAAGTCAGGCAACTTGGATCAAGAGTGGTGACCAAAATTCAATTTTTTTCTGCAAATACACGAGCTTTAGAAGAAACACAAAGTATTTGTGGGAAATTCATGGTGACCAAGACCTAGTGGTCAGGGGGCAGGAACAGATAAAATCAGCAGCTTTAAATCGTTTTAAATATTTTTATAAGGAGAAAGACAAAGTATTGATTTCAGAACATGTTAGGGTGGCATCGTATTTTCCCAGAATGTTTGATGAAACTGAAGCAGAGGGTCTTTACAATCCGGTTGATAAAGAGGAATTGCGGAAGGTTTAAAAAAAATTTAAAGTGGACAAGATTCCAGGTCCGGATGGTTGGACAATGGAGTTTTTTAAGAAACATTTCGAAATAGTGGGGGATGATCTGCTGAATGTGGTTGAAGAGTCAAGGCAATAAGGTTTTATTCCATGTGCATTGAACTCTACTTTTATCACACTAATTCCTAAAGTCAACAAACCTAACCAGTTTGGAGACTTCAGACCGATATCGCTATGTAACCTAAGTTATAAAATCATCTCTAAGATAATAGTAGATCGGATAAAACCCTTTCTATCAAAGTCCCTGTCGGAGGAACAACTGGGCTTCCTTCATGGAAGGCAGATACAAGACGCAATTGGTACTATGCATGAATGCATTCATAGTATTAAAAAGAAAAAATCCAAATCTCTAGTATTAAAATTGGATTTACAAAAAACATATGATTGTATTAATTGGGACATGCTCAGAATGATCCTACTCCAGACAAGGTTGGGACAGAATATGACACAATGGATCATGAGCTGTGTGATTTCTTCTACTTTCGCGGTGCTGGTTAATGGGGAGGCTATTGATTTTTTTAAGAGTGGGCGTGGTATTAGACAAGGTTGTCCTCTATCCCCACTTTTATTTACCCTAGTTATGGAAGGTTTGAGTCTGTTGCTAAAAGAAAGCCAAAATGATGGAAGATTGATCGATATAAAAGTCACAAGATCATTAAAGATCTTACATATTCTCTTTGTTGATGATGTGGTCATTATGACAAATGCAAATGTGCAGGAATGGTGGGAAATCAATAAGATTCTTAAAAGCTTTTGTTCATAAATGCTACTAAATCTACTTTTCATCAAGCAGGTCGATCAGATTTGGATATGCTTCCTTTCAAGTCACTCTTCCCATATAATTTTATAGAACTGGAGCGAGGATTCAAGTATCTAGGATTATTTATTAAATCTAGTCATCAATGTAAAGAGGAATGGAGCTGATTGATAAAAAAAGTGGAAAAAAAGATAAGTAATTGGTGTTACAGGTGGTTATCTTCAGGTGACAAATTCACACTTTTAAAGTCTGTTTTGGAGAGTCAACCTATTTATTGGTTGTCTCTGGCGGTGGTCCCTATTTCTGTTCTAAAGGAATTGAACAAGTTGATGTACAATTTTCTTTGGCATAGAACAAATGAGTCTAACCATCTACATTTGTGTCGGTGGGACCTTTTAGCGCTTCCCAAATCCTATGGAGGCTAGGGTATCCAAAATATTTTTGATTTCAGTACTTCATTGGCTGCGAATACTCTTTGGAGAGTCTTAACAATGCAATGAATCTGACATAGAGTCATTTGTGATAAGTATCTTCATGGAACTTCCGTTATAAACTAGCTCATATCTTCCTCTTTTATGAATCTTGGGGCATCCAGAATTTGCAGTGGACTGATAAAAGTGATACATCTTATTACTCATGGTCTGTTTTGGATTCCGGGTAATGGCACTCAGATTGCCTTAGGAAAGGACCATATCCTTGGTATGGGAAATTCTTCCTATCTTTCTCCAATTTTATTAAATGCATTACAACTCATAAATTTCGAGAACCTTGCTCAGATTTGTCCGCCCATAGTAGACCAGTCACCCTCTTTTGATTGGCTTGGCAGTAGGGAGTTGGGGCTCACAGGTGCACTAGACAAGGAATGGAAGCTATTTAGAGCAACCCTCATTGATTCAGGCGCTATCATCATAGGAAAAGAAGATAGTTTAAGGTGGGCGGGAGGGGATGCATTGGACGTTCCTTCAATGAAGAATTTTTATATGACCATCATTGAATCAAAAACTCTAAACAAGGTGAAATCCCGGCAAAAAAAAATTTGGAAGTGGAGGGTGCCATTAAATATAAAACTGTTCTTGTGGCTAGCAATGAAGGGAAAAATTCTTACCTGGGAATCATTACAAAGAAGGGGCTGGGTTGGACCTGGGAGATGCCCTTTTTGTAGGGGGGATTCATAATCTATCACCCATCTATTCATTTCTTGTCCATTTACTAGATAGGTTTGGGATACAATGATACTTGAGTTTAACCTTAAGTGTGGTTGGTTTGGAACTAATCTGGCAGAAGACATAAAATATTGGATTGAGGACACTTCGACATCCCCTCAATTCCCAGCTTATATCTGTTGGAATATTTGGCATGAAAGAAATAAAACACTCTTTTAAGATTCCAATCCATCTGTTTTGATTGTGATCTACAAGACGAAGGCATTTCTTAATTTTAAACCCACAGAAAAGAAAGTTAGAATTCCTCGGGCTCCTTTGATTTCACACAACAGTACAGAGGCACTAGCCTAGTTTGATGGAGCAACTCAGAAGGAGGGTAGCAAGTGTGGAGCAGGTGGGATCATAAAAATCTCTAAAGCAAAAGAGTTTAAGTGGACATTCAATTGTGGTAATGGATCAAACACCAAAGCAGAGCTTTTCAGTGCGTGGGAAACCTTCATGCTAGCAAAAAAGCTAACTATTTCTAGTATCTAGGTGTTGGGAGATTCAAAAGTAGTCATAGATTGGCTATTAAACAAGGGTAGACTCAAGGTTGCTGCATTGGAAGGGTGAAAAATTAGGATAAAATAATTAACAAGCACTTTCAGGTCTATAAAATATTAGCATATTTTCAGGGATTTCAATGTGGAAGTTGATAAACAATTTAAGTTGGCACTAGAAGTTAGTGAAGGCTATATTTACTATCATCATTGGATTAGTCGAGTGGAGGGGCCTAGAATGCAAATCATGGTCCACTAGAACTTTGGAGATTTTTGTTTCTGTCCTATTTTGATATTTTAGTTAATAGGTACTGATTTTGTTGGAATCTTTCGGTTTTGATGCATAGTTAGTCAACTTATATGTAACTTCAGATTCCGATTTTGCATCACCGTTTGGTGTGATCGGTGCTATGTATTGTATTTTGTATTGAGACTTTATTATATTTTGGAATCTTTTTGGAAAAGATGATGTAGAAGGAATCTCCTTTGTAAAGAGATTTGAGAAGAAAAATAATTATATACTTAATATAATTGGGCTATTTTTTTCCCGGAAAAAAGACTATTACATAATAGCTATTACTGATTGTACATCGTTATGACAATTGGTTCGACTTATAACCTTTTCCACCATATTCTTGTTCATTATATTATTTCAATTGGTATGAAAGCACATATAATAAAATGATGAAAAAAGCTACCTGGACCTTTCTTATAATTCTTTAAGCACGTTGTCCATTTCTATAAAAGAATGAATAATGAGCAGGGTTATGTAAAAAAGATTGACTTGATGTGAAATTGATCTACATGAAACTATATACACCATTGAGATTTGCATTTGAATATTGTAAATAATAAAATAATAATAAACAAATTTAATAGCCTTGATCTATGATGCTTATGGGTAAACTGTTGCTTTTGATCTAACCTAGAAGAAAAGCTATCCCTAATGTCTTGGTCGAGAAATTGATAAGGAATTTTATGGGGTAACACGATGGTAAAATGTAATTCATTTCAAACCGAGAGGAAACCCAACCATCATCAAGGCAATGAAAGAGCAATCATATACTATCAATGAACCAATCAACTACCAATTACTACGAAATCAATTTAACTACACTATTGCTTAGAAAAGCTAAGAATAAATTAAAAATGATAAATAAAGAAAATTTTTGAAAACTATGCTATACATTTCTTTTCCAAGAATATGTTTGCATATCAAGTGAATTATTGAAGAGCCTTACTCTTTTTTTTTTTTGGGCAAGTGCAATGTAGTGTATTCATCTTATGTTGAGTAGTCTTAACTCTATGAAGACTTTCTCTACACATTTTTTATGGAGGCATTATAGAGGAGTTTTTTTCCCTTTCGTGTTCTCCTTGGTGCAAGTGAAATGCAATACATATTGATTAAATAAAAGCTATGCTGATTTATTTTAACTGTTGTGCTATTCTATTGATTATTATTACTATTTATTTTTTTGAAGACTCAAGCAATTATTCTTATATTCATACAACTATATGAAGATATATATTCATACAACTATATGAAGATATACGATACAACTATATGAATATATATGAATATATAAGGTATAAGAAACATTAAATTATGATTTATGAAGATATAAGGTATGTGAAACATTAAATTATGATTCATTTAATAAATTCCATTTATTGATGTATTTTTTTGTAATGAGTGGAAATATATTATTTTTATGATTTTTAATCTTTAAAATTTAATCATAAATAAGATATTCAAAAGTATTTCTTTAATTTATAAATCAAAACACATTTTAGGTATAGAAAAACATTACAATGATCTTTTTATGGAAGAAAATCTACCTTGTTTATTAGGTCAAGCTCTTAATGAGTTAAGCTCCAAATACAATATCCAACACATTCTTCATAAGGAGAACTACATCCTTATTTATAGATAAGTAGAAAACTCTAATCATAACCCCATGCTAACTACTTAGCGGACCTTCTTAATTGAGACCACATTATATTTATTCCATACTAATTACCATAGTGGGCCTTATTTAATAATAACAAACACATTGGATCAAGTCCACCCTACATTGAATGACCTCCACTATTATTACTCTAATGAGTCCTTTAGGCCCCATTACACCACAAGGGAGGAGTGCAACACTCTACGACCTCCACTATTATTACTCTAATGAGTCCTTTACGCCCAATTACACCACAAGGGAGGAGTGCAATACTCCACCCCCTTTAGAAAAGCATTGCCCTTAATGCTTGTAGTGAGGAGGTACAACCATAAACCAGGGTTCGATGTAAGAATGCTGACTGCAACATTGAATTTGTTTAGGGAGCTAGGGTCCCATGTATAAGGGCTGGTCGTAACACTAAAATAGTCCAACGAATTCATCCATAAACCTAGGTCCCATGTAAGAGTGTTTACGTCAATGCTAAAGTAGTCCTGGAATCTCATCTAGAAGCTAGGGTCCCAAGTACTAGCGTCAATAATAAAGTATTCCTATAAGCTCATCCATAAACCTTAGTTCCATGTCCAAGTGCTCATGCCCACACCCAAAAATTGACACCTAAGCTCGATGAATGAATGAGTAGAGTGCTCCAAATTCTAAACATCGTCATGTGGATCTTAATAAATAGAATCCTCGATGTCCAGAAGACCATCCATATAGCTGCAAAAGGTCAATTGTGGATCTAGAAGGAACACTACGACTAGAGAATATGCTAATTGAAAATTGGTAGTCATAATAGCTTGATGATTTGCCTCGATGATGTTCACCGTAGACAAAGGAGTATGTTCATAAAAAATAAGATAAAAATATTTTTCTTCCCATAAATGACAAGATCCATATACTATTACTTGCAAGCATTCTCTAAATCATTACAACCATAATATATGTTACTTGTATACTCCTCTTCAACATCACTCCAAATTTCCATCCTTTGGATTGTTTATAAGCATATTGTATTTTTTGTATTTGGTTCTCCATATGGAGTCACACGATACAAACTCTTTCAGGGTTTGAAAATTCTTTTGCTTTGAGTAACCATTGTTTGATGTGCTCTTCATAATCCATAGCAAATTCAAGAAAATACGCAGGAGATAATTCTTCCAAATAGACCACATATAACACTAGATATTCCTAAATGATGGGGGCTTATATATCAATGTAAGAGGCCATAAGATATTGTAAGTATGAGAGTTAGGGTTTTGAGGTAAAAAATTTGAAATAACCAAAACTCTCTCAATATTTAGTGGAATTTCTATTTTGACCACAATTATGAAATTCCATGGCCACTTTGTATCTACTGACCTTGCTCTAGTGACAATTTGGGAATGATTTTTTTATTATTTTTAAAACTTTTATTTTGTATCTGGCGGAATCGACAACTGGGAGGGATCGTACTCGCATGACATGGGGTTGAGTTTTCCGACTTCTACCGCTATAACCTCCAAGCGTACCCCTTCAGTCCCACACACAGTACACACAACTTTGCAAGGTTCGAATTAGCAATGTCGCAAGGAGTGCCTTAACAATGCACACTATCACCAACTGATCTACACCTCTGAGACTGCAATTTGGGAACATTGTCGAAAGATAAATTCTCTATAATATTCATGGACATCATCAAAATAACCTTAAAACAACTTTTTTTAAATTGGTGATATCTTCAATTCCCAGACTTTGAATTGAATGATTTTTTTTTGAAATTGAGTTTATTTTTGAAAGGAACTCAAATATACAACTAGTTTCTTTAAACTCTGGACTAAAGGCTTCAAAAACGAATCTAAATGTTGCAAGTCTTATTTTTTTCCTTGAAAAAATTGTAGAAAGAAAAAAAATTCTCTCTTTTGGACACAAGAAAGAGTGCCGATACCACTTGTTATGATCCTTGACCCTTAAACTTTAATCACAAACAATGTATCATAAATGTTCAAACTTTGTTTAATATCAAAACCCTTAAGGTAGGGCAACCCCTTATAATGATAAGTTTATGGAGAGAATCCACTCTTGTTCACTTGCCACTTAAGGTAAGGCAACCTCTCAATGAGCTAAGCTCCAAATACAATATACTCCAGCACATTCTCTATAAGGAGGACTACATCCTTATTTATAGATAATTAGAAAAATCTAATCATAACTCCATGCTAACTGCCTAGTGGACCTTCTTTAATGAGGCGACATTACATTATTTCATATTAACTACCATAGTGAGCCTTATTTAATAATAACAAACATAATGAACCTAGTACACCTTACATTGAATGACCTCCAATATTATTACTCTAATGGGCCCTTCAACTCCAATTACACCCGTTAAGAGGATCCCAACACTAATTTTATCATGAATCAAATATGTAACAAATTTTCATACTGCAAATTATTTGTTAATACAAAAAACAATTGATTGCATAACTAAATGACAAGAAGACACAATACAATCTATAATGACATGTTCAAATGGAGATGGTAGAATTTTCCTATCTCAAGAATTGTACACTAGAATAGTGTATATTGTCTTTCCATACATCATGGATTAAAAGTTTCATTTCCAAAGTAATGTAGATTTTAACCATGTACAATATTTACTGCACACATATTTTCAGTAAAAGAACATAAAATATACAATGACAAATATACACATTACACAGATATTTTTCCCCTGGAAACCCAAATCGGTAAAACCAACATATTCTACATTAATTCATTGTGTTACCTTGTTTATAATACAATATACATATAGGAGCCAACAACATCCAAAACCCTAACCCAATGACTTGGATTAGTCAACAAACCTAATTCCTTAACCGGAAATAGAAAACCATCGGCAAAAATTATGTGCCGAAAAACCTCTCAACAATGGACACAAAAATCGAGGCAACATGAAAAACAAGGTGAAAAATGTGACATGTTTCCCGAGGTAATTTTTTTTTTCTAGGGGGCACTTCCCCCAAGGGGCCAGGCACCCCCCCTCAACCCCCCTGCACGTCCAGCGCAACGTAGTAGACAATAGAGCTAGTCGTGCAAAGAATATAACATATACCCAACAAGTAATCTATTACTGAAAACATGATCATACTTATTATCAATAAGTTTTTAAGCTTTGTCATAAAATTTTGTTAAAGAGGGAGAAAATTCATAAGAAAAATGAAAAAAGCATAATATGAAAAAAGAGTGACTTTATTTCTCCTTGGAATTATGCCTTTCTTGTTTTGGAAAGGCAAAATATATTTCTCCTTGGAATTATGCCTTTCTTGTTTTGGAAAGGCAAAATATAACATTGTTCATTTCCATTGGTTTGGAGAAAACAAAATAAGTTTTTAATTACATTGAAGAGGTCAATACTGTATTCTTGAGTAATGGAATTTAGTGGCAAGTTGTAATAAACTGACATGGACGATCCAATTGTTGGAGTTCAATGTGTTCTTTCCATGACTTTCACACGAGTGTGTTTTCTTCCCATGACTTTTACATGAGGTTTCCAAGTTACCAAACTAGATCTTAACAACCATACTTATCTACCGAAGAGTATTTCTAACAAGGATGTATCAATCAAGGTGTAATGTGTCAATTCCTAAACAAAACACAACTAAAAATTGAAGGTTGTCATTGGAGAATAACAAAGTGTTTCAAAGGATGATTAAGAAAATCTAAAGTGAAAGCAATCTAAATGCGCCCTTAGAAAATACAAGCTTCTATCGATATCCATTTTCGGACCATATTCAACAAAATGGGCATTTTTGGGTTTTTTTTTTTTAAATGATTTATTCGATTCCTAAATTATTTTTGGTAGTTTTAATTGTTTGCATCATTAATAATGTTTAATAGCACATGATTCAAATGTTTAGGTTGATTTTGGTATATAATGGTGTTGGAACAATGTTTGTGATGGTGTTGAATACAAAACTTAGCATTGAAATTGCTTCCCTTGAGTGGAAAGACTCCAAATTGGATTGGGCAGAATTTGAAGATTGAGATTGTCCCTAAAACGAATTTCAAACTCACCATTTCTATATGATTGAGAATCCTGCCTTGTTACATTAATCATGTGAGTTAACAAAGTCGGTGCATTTGGTGCTTTTTTCTTTACAAATAAATCACTTTACGCTTGTTTGATTCAAATGTTGAGTGTGGAAAACATATATTCCACATTGGAGAGATGAAAGGTAAACAAGTATGGACAATAAAATCATTATTATAATAATAATAAGTGGAAGTGTGATATTTGGGGAAGGTTTAAGATTAATGGTGTATGGACAATAAAATCATTATTATAATAATAATAAGTGGAAGTGTGATATTTGGGGAAGGTTTAAGATTAATGGTGGTTTGATAATGTTTTCTTGTGAATGTTTTTGTAATGTTAAATTTTATGTTTTTATGACTTTGTGTTGTCGTAAACATTTTTTGTCATGGTAAATTTTATGTTTTTGTCATGATAAATTTTATGTTTTTATGATTTTGTATTGTTATAAACATTTAATTTTATATTTTTGTCATGGTAAATTTTATGACTTGATTTTTCTATGGTAAATTTTATGTTTTTATGATTTTGTATTGTTGTAAATATTTTTGAATGATATATTTTATGTTTTTACCATGGTAAATTTTATGTTTTTATGACTTTGTATTGTTGTAAACATTTTGTTTTATGTTTTTGTCATAGTAAATTTTATGATTTGATTTTTCCATGGTAAATTTTATGTTTTTATGACTTTGTATTGTTGTAAACATTTTTTGCCATGATAAATTTTATGTTTTTATGATTTTGTATTGTTGTAAACATTTTATTTTATGTTTTTGTCATGGTAAATTTTATGACTTGATTTTTCCATGGTAAATTTTATGTTTTTATGACTTTGTATTGTTATACACATTTTTGAATGGTATGGTAAATTTTATCCTTTGATTTTGCCATGGTAAATTTTATGTTTTTATGACTTTGTATTGTTTGTAAACATTTTTTGTGAATGTTTTTGCCTTGGTAAATTTTATGACTTGATTTTTCCATGGTAAATTTTATGTTTTTATGACTTTGTATTGTTGTACATTTTTGAATGGTATGGTAAATTTTATAACTTGATTTTGCCATGGCAAATTTTATGTTTTTATGACATGGTATTGTCGTAAACATTTTTGAATGGTAAATTTTATGACTTGATTTTGCTATGGTGAATTTTATGTTTTTATGACTTTGTAGTGTTTTTATAAATATTTGTAAAGCGTTTCTTGTGAATGCTTTTGCCACGATAAATTTTATGACTTGATTTTTCCATGGTAAATTTTATGTTTTAATGACTTTGTATTGTTGTAAACATTTTTGAATGGTATGGTAAATTTTATGACTTGATTTTGCCATGGTAAATTTTATGTTTTTGTGACTTTGAATTGTTGTAAACATTTTTGAATGATAAATTTTATGACTTGATTTTGCTATGGTGAATTTTATGTTTTTATGACTTTGTAATGTTTTTATAAATATTTTTTTTTTTTTAAATAAAAAAGGGTAAACCCTGCTATATTAAAGAGGCAAAAAACTTTTGCAAAATGTACAGAGAAGTATGCCTGGAGTTACCAAAACTGCTGCCGATAACCGGAAACCAGCATAGGTAAAACATAGTAGCATGATAAAACCTAGAACCATGAGTCATAGTGACCTTTTGAGTAGCATGATAAAACCTAGAACCAAGTAGCATGATAAAACTTAAATAATGTAGCATCTGTCCTGCCCGAAGGAAACCAGGACAGATGTCTACAGTCCAAATATACATAAAACACTAACAAAGTAAACTAGGAACCAAGAGCATAAAAACCTAGGTGCCAGGTGGCCTGTCGACCTCGTCCTGCTGCCACGTGAACCCAGCCGGGATGGAAAAAGCTTGCGCGCAGAGGGGGCATTTCCGCTTAGCTGGTGCATTGGAGAAAGCATCAAAGAGCATGTCCATACTCTGTCCCATGGTGTGGGCCCGATGCTCTAGGTCAGACAAGTGGCCACGAAGGTCAAACACAAGAGCCAGGTGCTCGTCCCAGAGGAGAGACCCATGCAAGCTGCCACCCACATCCACCGAGCCTGTCGCTCCTCCCAAACCAGCGTCGAACTCTCGCTGCTCCACAACCACCTTTGCACACGCCGTTCCCGCATCCTTCGCCTGAGTGTCACAACTGCAGACAGTGTCATCACTAGGCCAGGGAATTTCTTCCACAATGCAGCCGGGGATGTAGTCGTCCTATGCCGGAAAGGGAGTGCGATTCTCCTGAAGAGTCACCTCAGTGGCGCAGTTCTTTTCCACTATCATCAAGTCCCCCATGAACGGGTCTTCAACCACAACGCAGGGTGGAAACTCCTCCTCCGCTCCAGCATCCTGCCCATCTTCCTAGATATTATTCTTAGCGTCACGACTGCAACCGGCTTCTGGCTCGGCTATGGTGGCGAGGAGCGCCCGCTTCTCTGCCCTTGCTTTTTTCCTTATGATGGAGGTCGCCATGGCCAAGGCTCGCTCCAGTTGCTCTCTCCGACGCCTCTGTGCTTTGCGAGCATCCCAGGCCGCGCCACGACGAGGTCTTCCTCTTTTCCTAGCCATGGGGAGAGAGTAGAGCGAATACAGTAAGAGGCAGGTGAGCCAGGACGAAAGTGAATTTAGTTGCAGGGCGCGAGCAGGCTTAACATGTCTCATTTCATACAGAGAAAGAAACACCGAAAAAGCTGAGAGTCTGAGCGCAAAAAGAGCTGGGCTGCACCAGAGAAAACCAACGAGAATTAGAGCCGAGGCAGGTGCAGCCCTGCTCTGTCCGGACATGAAGAAATTCATATAGCCAGGAGCCGAGACCAATTGCCCACATATAACCTCGCCCATCCCGAGTGCGCTGTGAATGTTAATGAGCGCGCGAGGGAGGAGTACATTCATCCTGTGTTTGCTGCAGAGGCCGTCCCCCATCGTTAATGTTGGCTTGTGGGTGGCGTCCCTCGACATTTAAGCCCAGGCCGAGTGCACCCCCAGCTGTCACCACATGGCCACGTGGCACCCCATCCGGGGTTATAAATATTTTTAAAGGGTGACTTTATGACTTTGTATAGTTGTAAACATTTTTGAATAGTCAATTGAAAACGAGGTCATGATTTTACAAATATTTGTAAAAGGAAGTCATGATAAATTTTATGACTTTGTGTTGTTGTAAACATTTTTGAATAGTTATTTGAAAAAGGGGGTCATATGAATTTACAAATATTTGTAAAGGGCAATTTTATGACTTTGTATTGTTGTAAACATTTTTGAATAGTCGTTTGAAAAGGGCGTCATATGATTTTACAAATATTTGTAAAGGGAATACAAGGTATAAATTTTATGACTTTGCATTGTTCTAAACATTTTTGAATAGTCATTTGAAAAGGGAGGTCATATGATTTAACAAATATTTGTAAAGGGAAGACAATGTGTAAATTTTATGACTTTGCATTGTTGTAAACATTTTTGAATAGTCATTTGAAAATGGGGGTTAATGATTTTACAAATATTTGTAAAGGGAAGACAAGGTGTTTTTTTATAGCTATAAGGAGATCTTGTGTAAGAAACCTTGGTTTACAGATTTAGAAATATAATACAATTTTAATTTTTTTGGATAGTGTTTTAGACCAACCTGAAATTGAATAAGGGGGTCTAAGGAATAATTTTTATGCCTTGGCGTTTATTAGTATCTTGTGATAATGTTATTGATCTATTTTGTAAGCAAACACATGCACACAAACCAACATAAAACACTTTCATATAAAGAATCAAGCACTCTCATATAAAGAATGTAAGCAAAGGGATATTATCAACGATAAGACTGTTAAGAAAAACCATCAAAAGTGTAAAGAAATATTTTTATCATCACTTGCAAATTTA
>ML845965.1:0-20355 GCA_009831015.1 Picea engelmannii | reverse complement strand
TGCAGAATAAGAAGTCGGCCCCAACAGTTATAATGGAAGACCCAGAATTAATTAAAGGTGGGTTTACCCACCCAGAGTGAGAGGTCGGCCCTACCAGATTGTGACCTTTCACATGTGCCAGGTTGATATAAATAAGAGGCTAGTGCCTCACTTCCAAGACACAACTCACTTGCTCATTCTCTTATGAGGCAAGTTGCAATTACAAGTTGGAGAGAGGAGAAGAAGGGTGGCACATCTCTCGGGGAGGACTTTCTGTATTGGTTTGAGTTGTCTCTTGAACATTGTATAAGCCATTTATGATAAGGAAGTTTTTGCTGGGTTTTCTTCCCCTAGAGGGTTTCCCAGGATAAATGATGTGTCTCTTGTGAATGTGTATTTCTCAGTGATCTTGTTCTTATTATGCTCTTATCTATTGAAATGCAAATAACTATAATAATGACATAAAACATTAACACACGTAAGTATTAAACAATCGAGACTAAGGAGCTCCACAGGTACACACCGGTCCATTATGTTTGTTGGTACGTTATATCATATTGCTTGATCACTAAACTATATCAACCCCGATTGCAGGAAATATTCTGCAATCACCGAACAAATCTTGCTCTATGATCTCTCCGATGAACCCGAAAGAAACATCGAACCAGAATCGACAGAGCGATGAAGGATGCCAAGTTTCTCGAGTTCGGCACCCCCGATAATTTCATCTACCTAAGCGATGTGGTCAAGATGCATGCCGGGCAAGATTCTCTATGGACCGAAGAGTCTGCAAATATAGCCGATGCGAGGCCCGGGCAAGTGTAACAATTCGCAGAACATCCGATCAGAGCCCAAACCATGCTACAACAGTTGAACTCCAGTTTAGTAAGGCACCGAGCGCATGCAATAGACATCAAGGGAATATATGTGGCCTCGATGGAACAACACATATTTCCATGGGCCCAAACTTGTGAAGAACTGTTTGTCAGGTGGACTGAATAAGAGAGAAGTCACCCTTTCCAAGAAGCATCTCAGAGCCACTGTTAAAGAAGGTATTAGAAGATAACACCACGTGGAAATTTTTGTTTTGCTTAATCTGCACTTAGCCGTTAGTTTTAGTTAACACTTTATATTATAAATAGAGACACCGAACAATGAGTAAAGGGTTGATGGTTGTTGAAAGAATCTTTTTTTTGGTTGTTAAGAATTATTTTGAGACTACTATGAATTGAGAAGTCCTTCTGGACCAAAGACTAGCTATTTTCATTAGATGCATGTGATTGGACTTGGAGAAGAACTACTTCCTATCCTGTTTCATGAATGATGCAGTAATGAGTAAGAGAAATTAATTCTGTTGTCAAGTTATCTGGTGCAATGTCTTGATGTTCTTTGCTTTAATGATGAAGATAAATCGTTGTGTTATTATGTAATAAATGGTTATGGTAGATGAATTATTTTGCTTGTCATTGTCTTATTACATATGTGCTTTCTTTCTGATAGTTATTTTCTCAGACAATAATTGGATGCTCACATGGTTAATGTATTAGTACTAGGCCTGTGGTATAGAGTAATTGTCTGCACATTGAACAACGACTTATCCCAAGCTTAGCCTCTTCCCCAGTAGCTAAAACTTAATCCTGTTGTTTTTCAAGTTGGTTTATACTGACTTTCATATCTCATATCAGCCCCAACCAAGAGAACATACAGAAGAAAAATAGTCCTAACTGAAGGAGGAGCCTTCAAAAGAAAACACAAAAGCCCATCGATAAATTGGCTGGATCACAAGATCTGGAGAACCATTCCATTTTAAACATTGCAGAGTCTAATTGGGCCTCGGTGCCAGGTTTGGTTCCTACTGTTGAATCAAGGGATTTAGGACCCATCAACATAATTGGTGCTAGAAGGAGGGCCTGAGAATGAATGGATGAATATATATTTTATCTATCATTTCAAACAACCTACAGATTCGTAACAACCCACATGCATGGCTAGTCCTTCACAAGACAACCCACACACGTTGAGTATTCCCGAAACGAATAACTCACCCCAGCCTGAGGAAGAACCTTTTCACCCTGAAATACCTTATGCCCTTCCTCACGAGGAAGTGAATCAATTCAGGAGAATCACTAGAGCCTATGCCCGACAGATCGATGCATTTTCCTTAGCTCGCATCCTCCCTAGAAGAAAACAACAAAGCAGACCAGTGGTTAGCACTCTCGATGAGGTTTTTATACACTCCATAGAAGACTTAATAGATTTCCCAATTACCGAAATCCAAGAACCTCTCGATCTGATACTCGAAATGCCAACCGACGACGTCTCCGAGCCAAACGAATTCTTGGAAGAAGAAGAGTTCGACTCAGATTCCGAAGATATGGAGGGTAATAATAACCATGAGGAAGAAAGAGAAATCCTACTTCAGAAAAACCAACCCTGGTTGGCTGGAGACGCTGTGGCCTTCCCTAGACGAATACATAATCTTCCCCGACATATGGAGAAGCTTCTTCCTAAGTACAACCCTGAAACTTCAGGTTTACCTGAAGATCATATCAAGAAGTTCATACTCACGATCAGACTTATGAATGTTCAACATGAAGACGTAGTCTACAGACTCTTCCCCTACACGTTTGAAAATTTAGCTTCCACGTGGTATTTCAATTTGCCAATAGGATCTATAACCAGTTGGACCAAGTTCCATAAATATTTTCTAGATAATTTTGCAGAGGAAACTACTATGGGAGCCTTGATGGCTGAGTTTTTCGCAACCACCATGAGTCTGAAAGAGAGGGTCAAATATTTCAATAAGATATTCATGACCATCTTAAACAAATTCCAGCCCGCGGAAAAACCAACTCAAGAGTTGCAAATCAAGGTTTATGCCAATGCGCTCCCAACGTCTATTTTTATGTTTGTAAAAATAGCCTCTAAGCAAACCCTGGCGAAAAATTTTGAGGAGGAAAAGAAAATAGAATTCCAGATGAAAGGATGTAAATAGGGCCAAGTCTCTTTAGTGAAAAAAAAATCCAGCCCCCTCCCAGGAGAGGACTCCTTCTGACTAGACCTCCGGGAAAACCGGTTGAACAAACTCCTGACAAAGGTAATGGTGATATAGAAGATCTACAACGCATGGTTAAGAAATTATCAAACAAAATCATAGACATGAAGAGAAATTTAGGGGAGGGAAACCAAGGCCAAAGGCCCTATAAGCCTCTCTTTAAAATAAACCCGCCTTTCAAAGCAATTGAATCTCCCCTCGCTAACTTAAATATCAATCTAGGGAATGTTGCATCTGATTCTTTCTATACTTATCATTAGGAAAACCACTTCGAAAGAGACTGCCCTCAATGGGTACATGCCATGAATTTGATGGCCAACCGGTTTCTAGACGAAATCTCCCTGACCGAACAACCAAGCGGTTCAGTGATGGATATTTCTGACCATGAAGAAGTTGACCCACCACAAGATACAACCATGCTGATAAGGGATCCCGACCTGATCATGCCTTCCAATGATATGTTTGAGTCTAGGGACCAACCCGTGTAAGTTTCAGTGATACAAACACACAGTAAGGGCTCGCTCGGCTCCAAAGATATCGATGCCACCCGAGCCTCACAAAGTAAGTTAAATCCCAAGCACTCAAAAACATTTTTCGCTCTCAGTAAAAAGCCTATAAGCATTCATACCCAAGAATCGCCCAAACTAGATTACAACGTGGTCAAATATTTGAAGAAGCTAAAGGCCAACATTTCAGTTATGGATATATGTAGGATCCCTAAGTAGAAAGACTTTATGTTACAGGCCTTGAACTCTGAAGAAAACCCGACGACGAGCAATGGACCAGAAAGGAGTTTGTCTCACACAGATTCGGTGGGCAAACCAATTGTGAATACCTGTTCAGGAGATAGAAAGGAAAAACCTTTTGTCCCCCCATTCCTCCTAACATTTGAAATCTTCAATAGAAACCTCCACAACTGTTTGGTAGATTCTGGAGCATCCTCCAACGTCATGCCCTTGTTTGTTTTCAATAAATTGAATGCCGTTCCTCTCAAGAGTGATAAACATGTCATACAATTAGACAAGACCCAGGTCAAGGTCATAGGAGAACTCAAAGACGTGATGATTAGAATATCGACACACCCCACGTTTGTGCAAATGATCGACATTATTGTAGTAGATATCCCAGAGGCATATGGGCTATTACTGAGTTGATATTGGTTTGAAAAGATAAACAAATACTTCGGTACGGACTGGACACACCTTTGGCTACCCCTGAAGGGACACAAGAACATGATCAGAATCGATAGGGAGAGATATCTAAAACATACGGTCACTGATTTAGAAACCCCTAACGAGCCCTCGTCCATAGATTTCCCCATATTGGGCAATTATTCCTGCGAATCCTACTTCAGAAACTTCGCCTCCCTCTTACCCAAAAATCCGAGTTTATTTTTCAAGAGAAATTGTCGATACTGACAGGAGACACCCTCTTATACCAAAACCCGATGCTAGAGCTTGCGAAACAAGACGTCAGGGAGCAAGGAGATAATAAGGGAAACAAAAACAACGATTCTTGTTCACAAATTTGGACCCTCTATTTTGATGGATCTAAATCCCAAGAAGGGTCTGGAGCAGGGTGCATCCTCATCATTCCTATTGGTAAACATCATTTCTTGTTCTGTAGGCTAGAATTCGAATGTACCAACAACACTGCCGAATATGAAGCTCTGGTAAAAGGATTAATGAAAGCCATAGATTTGGATATCAAAGAATTGAAAGTTTTTAGAGACTCTGAAATTATTGTTTGACAAGTAAGAAATAATATACATTGCAATTCCCCTCATCTAAAGAACTATGAATATGAGGTGCATAGGTTAATAGAGCACTTTGAGGCTTTTAATATCACGATGATCCCCCCCAAAAAAATATTCTTGCTAACTCCTTGGCCACAACCGCTCCCAGGATATCGCCTTTAGAAGATTATGAAGCCTCTCAATTCACTGTGGAGCTGCTCTACAAACTGTCGATACCTACTAACATTTCCAATTGGAAAGTCTTCGAAGGAAATGAAAAAATCATAAACTTCTTAACTAACCAAGATAATTTCAAAGATCTCGCTATTGATGATGAAGAATTCTAATAGCTATCCACAAAAACTGACCCTCAGACGGGACAACTTATGGATAAATCGAAGGGTCACATGATCCCAAAAGGGGTAGCTAATCTAGAAAATCTGTTTGATCTGAAAGAGTGATTTAAGTGACCCCAAAACACAAATACTGGTAGCTCTTGTCCCTTGCATGAAACTATAAATCTTGGGACCCCAAAGAATCCAAAGAATGTGAATCTGGGGAAGACTATATTTAAGGAAGAGAGAAAAGCTTACCTCAAATTATTCAAACAATACCAGGATGTCTTCGCGTGGTCCTATAGGGATTTGAAAACATATGATACCCGCATCATTCAACACACCATCCATCTAAAACCGGAAGTGAAACCTTTCCAACAAAAGCTCCGAAAGTATCACCCATCCCTGGAACCTCTCATGTATCATGAATTAAAGAAACTTTTAGATGGAAAGATCATTTTTCAGGTTAGGCATTCCGCTTGGGTAGCGAACCTTGTTCTGGTGAGGAAAAAGTCAAGAGAGATCCACCTATGCGTATATTTTAGGAACCTCAACAGAGATTCATAAAAGGACAATTACCTAGTCCCTTCGATGGAACAACTCCTACAGACCGTGTCTGGCTCGAAGATCTTCTCTCTACTAGATGGTTTCTCAGGTTATAACCAAGTCCTTGTTTCAAAGGAAGATCATTTAAAAACCTTTCCGAACCAAATGGGGAACCTTCGCTTATAAGTGCATGCCTTTCATGTTAATTAATGCAGGATCAAACTTCCAAAGAGCCATGGAAGTAGCTTTCCGGGGACTAATCAATAGATGCGTGGTAGTGTATCTAGATGACATAACAGTGTATTCAAAGAACATGGAAAAGAACATCCAACACTTGACTCAGATTTTCGAGATGTGTAGGAAATACGGTATATCCTTAAACCCTAATAAAACTATCTTCGGTGTCGAGGAAGGTAAGCTGTTAGGTCACATTATATCTCAAGCAGGGATTCACATAGACCCGGAAAGGATTAAAGCCATAGCTCAACTTCCCTTACCCCATAACAAGAAAGCTATGCAGTCCTTTTTCGGGCAAACCAATTTTGTGAGGAAGTTCACTCCCAACTTCGCACAAATCATCAAACCCTTACAAAAGATGATTTGCAAAGATGTCGAATTTAAGTGGGATGATGAGCAAAAATATGCCTTCAACAACATCAAGGCTGCCATTTCCTGGGCCCCGATGTTGTGAAGCCTCGATTTCAACAACAATTTTTTCCTTTATATTTTTGCCTCCAATAAATTGATAGCTGCAGTCTTAAATCAGAAGGATGATGACAACAACAAAGCCCCTATGTCATTTATGAGTACTAATCTTCAAGGATACGAGCTCAATTATCCTACTGTAGACAAACAGGCCTACGCAGTTTATAAGGCATTAAAACATTTCAGGTCTTACATCCTCAAGAATCACACTAAAGTAATTGTGCCACACCCTGCAGTCCGATCCTTGTTCACCCAGTAAGAAATGGGGGAAAGAAGGGGGAACTAGGTGGCGGTAGTCCAAGAATTTGATCTAGATATAAAACCTGCAAAACTAGTAAAAGGGAAAGGGTTGTGCAAGTTTGCAGCCGAATCCCAGGATCATGTAAATGAAGATCTTGGATGGGAGAATGAGATGGAACTATGTTGTCATGAAGTGACATACATCTCCCCAAGACAAGACTCATGGTATAAATATTTAACTTATCTTCTACATCATGGGACTTGTATCGAAAACCTCAATCCTAGAGAAAGGAGATCCCTAAGAATAAAATTTGCACAATATCGTCTTATAAATTCGGTTCTCTTCCAGATCAATTACGATGTGCTACTATTAAGATGTCTTGAAGGAGAAGATGCAGACAAAGTCCTGAATGAACTCCATGATGGCCCCGCTGGGGGACATTTTGTAGGAAACACTACCGCTCATAAGATTCTGAGAGACAACTATTATTGGCCCACCTTGCTCAAGGACGCTCATACTTACGCTATAAACTGTAAGACTTGTCAAATAAGCGCTAGAAATGAGAAAATAGTTGCGGTCCCACTCCAACCTGTTACTGTCTCCCGGCCTTTCGAGCAATGGGGGTTGCATATCATAGGAGAGATCACACCTAGCTCCTTGAAACTGCACAAGTACATTCTTACTGCCACCAACTATTTCACGAAATGGGCAGAGGCCATTCCTTTGACTCATGTAAACGAGAAGGTAGTGATCCAATTCATAGAACAACAACTGATCACGAGGTTCAGTGTCCCTTCTGTTCTGGTATTTGATAACACAACTTACTTTTCTTCCACCCTATTGACGGAGTTTTCTTTGGACAAAGGAATCATAATCAAGTACTTTAGAAATTACTATCCCCAGGGAAATGGTGTGGCTGAATTGAATAATAAAAACCTGGTAAGGATATCAAATAAGACGGTTACGGATAACCAAATAAATTGGCATAATCTACTCTATAATTCGCTATGGGCTGATAGGGTCATGCCCAAGGAAGCTATAGGAAATTCCCCATAATTTTTTGTCTATGGGAAAGAATCCATCCTCCCAAATGGACTCTATCTTCCATCTCTTCAGCTAGCCCAATATTCCAACGAAGAACTCTCATCGGCCATACAATAACAGATTAACACTCTTCTCATGCTGGAAGAAGAGAGAGAAAAGGATAAGTTAAAATTCCTAGCTCACCAACATATAGTGAAAATATGGTTCGATAAGCATAAGGCTAAAGAAAATAATTTTGAAGTAGGAGACTTAGTCCTGAAGTGGGACAGAGCAAATGAACCTAAAGGGAAACATTCTAAGTTTCAAAGTATATGGCTTGGACCTTTCGAGGTAGCTGAGAAAATTGGGGCAGACACTTATCAATTCTAGAGTCTGAGGGGAGAACCTGATGCCCTCCCAGTAAATGGGCAAACCCTAAAACAATATTTTCATTATATATATATATATATATATATATATATATGTGTGTGTGTGTGTGTGTGTGTGTGTGTGTGTGTGTGCTTTACGTTCTTTGTTGAATATATTCACGATTGCGCAAGTACTTCTTTTGTTGTTTCTTTTCTTCCTAGATTTCTTTGATTTTGAAGGTACACTTGGTAAAACGATGATTGCTCTTAAGACCACACAACATAACAAATCCTGTTCCTAACTCATCGCTCACTCACAAACACTAGAAGCACTGGAAAACTTGTAGTTACTTTGAGGAATCCTCTATCCAACCAGAGCAAATGAACGACTTCAGAGATATGTCAGAAATGTCTACTTTGTGGTTTGGTTAGACCTCAAGGGAAAGAAGGAAAGCTGGAAAGGACTACATAAACCCAAAAGATGGAGCTAGCGAAGCATCCACCTTAACTCTCTCACCTAGAAAATAAACAAACATCCTTCTCTCCTACTCACTCAGTGCATCACGCTGAAATGACATTGATATTATCAAAAGAGTGAACAGTAGGAGAGGGTACACAAATGACTCCATCGGGGCTATGGATGCTCACTGGCAGCGGAGAGACACCGAAGCAGAGGAGTACAGGTAATTAAAGGCCTTATGCCGATGAATATTTTGCTAAAACTTTGTAAAAAAAGGGGTGGGGCATGAGTCAAGGTCAAAGGAAATGAAGGAGGAATGAGGTTAAAACCCCACTGGCAGACCCGACAGGATCAACCGAAGGACGTCATATGTAAAGGTTAAGAGGTTTCGATTTAAGACCAATTGATATTCTCCATCAGTTTCCGTATCAACCGATCCTTGGAGGAGGAACAAAGATTATGCTTTCACCCAGTGAATCGCCATTTGTTGAGCACTCAACACACCCTAAAAGTCTATGTCCATTTTTTACTTTTTGGGTACCACTTAATCCTTTTCACTGTTTTTTTTTCCTTCAGTATGAAACTAATACATGCGCTTATTTTTCATATTTCATGTTTGATTTTTCTAAAGTTTTCTTGAACATACAACAAAGAATCATCTTAACCATTAAAGGGTACTCAACAACTACTTAAGGAATCGACAAACATAATCTTTCCCCAACATTCTTAGGAGTTCGACATCGGTAAAGATTAAAGGTGGAAAACATAGTTTGAGAAGTTTAAAATAACCGAGCTCTGATCTTCATCGACATCGGCAGATGAAAGTCTTTCTTTTTGCGATTGAACTTTGGTAGGGGTATCGTCGAAGACCGATCCATTCAGATTCGGCAGGAAAACAAAAAATTAAGCGTTGTGCAAAGGAGAGGAATGGTATTGCTGATCGCCGACACCTGACGCGATTTTGGCATCGGGGAGTTACAAAATAAAATACACATTAATTTTACATTTTAAAATGCTGATCCCCGATGCCACCCAAGTATAGGCGGTCGCAATATCTATTTCCTTTAGTGCTTTCGATGTGAGTAGAGTCCCTAATTTCAATCCTTACCAACCATCCGAATGCTAAATTTTATGTTCAAATACTTTAAATAACCCAGGGTCAATAACGTCACGTCAACATCAATCGACATCAAAAGTTTTAAAGGGAACATGTCAACAAATTTACAATGCAATAATAACAGTTATAAAATCCCATAATTTGCGCGAAAACTCAGATAAAAGAACACAATTAATTTAGATCCAAAAGGGAATGAGATACATTCAAGACGCTTCAAATTTTCATATAATTAAAAAATTTCCCGCCAAACTTGGGCCACATACAAATAGATACCGTCGATGTCTTTACTGATTGACTCGGTCACAGTGAGAGTATAAAACCATTACGACAAAAGAGAAGAAATGTTAAGCATCAATTCGGGAAATGCAAAGCAAGGGCTCGCCCATTATGCACCTCCTACATGCGCACCCTCTCCCAGACTACTTCTCGCACCTTGTAACGTTTCCTTTTCCTCTTTCAGTGACATCCTCTGCGCCTCGCGCAACTGCACAATTGTGTATTGATCTTCTCAAATATTTCTCTGGAGCCAAACTGCACTTCCTCCTAGTTCTTCGCCGCTTTCTTTAGAGCCAAACTGTGACGTCGATACCTCTTGGTTCTTCGCCGCCAATTGGCTCTGCAACTCTCTATTTTCTTTGTAGAGTTCCGCTATGG
This sequence comes from Picea engelmannii, assembly GCA_009831015.1. Taxonomy (NCBI): domain Eukaryota; kingdom Viridiplantae; phylum Streptophyta; class Pinopsida; order Pinales; family Pinaceae; genus Picea; species Picea engelmannii. Next base: position 10,137 of record ML845965.1, on the reverse strand, counting down.
CAAGTTGGGTCTATTCTAATTGATGGATGGAACTCTTGAAGGGAGAACCTAATGATTTTTCCCTCCCCTTTCATCCCCCGCTTCCTTTACTCGTAGTCCCCACAGGCCCCGACTAGTTAGTAAGTGTCATAGACCCCTCAACGATGGGATGTACACTCAGTTGGGGGGCGATATTCCTCCCTTTTTCTCGTATCTTTCCTAGGCCTCCCCTTTCTCTGTGGTGTCTGCTCCTATGGGGGCGCGACCCCCAACATACCTCTTTTAGGCGTACTTCTCTCCACCCCAACTTCCGCGAGAGGCGTCGACACCCTCTCCGAGAAAAATCCTGTACCTCTTGTCGAAGCTTCAAGGACATTGGAAGCCAATAAGAAAGAGTCCCAGGCATGTTGAGGCTCGGATCTAGCACTCCAGATACCTCGCAAACCCTGTCCCTTGTTCAAAGGGGATCCCATAGTGAAAAAACGTAGTGGCTTTGGTGTCTACAGATGATAAAGGACCACTATACCGAGTTGCGCCTGAATAAACTCACAAGACCAGTGCTACAGAGGTATAAACTCGACTTATGCATGGAATTCCCTACAAAACTCCTAGAATTTATAGAGAAACAAAGGAGAAAACCAGAGCGTGCCAAAATAACACTCACGCCTCATAACAGGATGTCTTGCAAACTTAACATGCCACAACTGCTTGTCAGATTTAATCCCGAATGCATAAAACATCGTCGATTGGAGTTGTAGGGGATGCACAGTACGATCATTCCAATCTAGTTAAACTCCCCAGCTTCCATTATTGATGAATGATAGTTGACACACTTATTGATACAAATTATAGAGGCATTTAACAACTTCCTTACTATGGTATCCGACCTTCTGGGAGCATACACGTGCACACTCAATTCTGGCGTCTTTTCCCGGCCCCAAAGGTCGAGCGGCCACTATGATAGTTCCGACGCTCATATCCACCGTACTCGATTTGCCACACTATGGAGAGCTGACGTGAGGTGGTGGAAAAGTCAGGGTCTGTCTCATAGAGGTGGGTCCATCCGAAGGTCTCGTGGCTGCAAGAGCCTAGCACCGTCGTGAGTGCCGCGTCTGGAGGTCGGCTAAGGCAGTCAACAACTCAGTTGGTACTTCCTATTTTATACTTGATGTTGAGGTGGAACTGCTGTAAGTATGTTTTCGACTTCTGATGGTGGTCATTATGTAATTTGCCTTGGGTCTGCATGAACTGTAGTGGCTTGTGATTAGTGTGGATGAATGTCTCCTTCCCAAGAATGTAATGTCTCCACTGGTGGCAGGCTTGCACAATGGAGTACATTTCTTTGTCGTAAGTAATGTACTTATGGACAACATCTGATAATGTCTCAGTATGATATTCCATGGGGTGGCCATGTTGAGTGATAACAATGCCCACAACATAGTCTGAAGCATCTGTCTCGATCTCAAAGGGATGTTGTAGGTCCGGTATTGAAAGTACCGGGGATGAGCACAAACACTTCTTCAAGTCATCAAAGTCTTGTTGTTGGGACATTCCCTACACAAATTTTTTTGTACCGCCACCCCTAGTTACTTCGCTGACGACCCATGCGATATGAGAGAATCCCAGCACGAACCTGTGGTAGAAATTGTAGAGGCCCAAGAAGCTTCGAAGTTCAGTGAGTGTGGTTGGGTCTAGCCAGTCACAGATGACTTGGATCTTGGCTGGATCCACATGCACATCATGTTGATCAATGATGTATCCTAAGTAATGGACCCTGTCCATGCCGAAGGAGCATTTTTCCAAGTTTACTTATAGTTTGTGCTGCCGTAGGGTGTGCAAAACTTGCTGAATATGATGCAAGTGTTTCACCCAAGTCTTGTTGTATATGAGGATGTCATCCAGATACACCAATACAAAAGTATTGGTGAAAGGTCGTAGGATATCGTCCATCATCCTCATAAAAGTTGCTAGAGCATTTTTCAAACCAAAGGGCATGGCCAACCATTCAAAAAGACATTCTTTTGACTTGAAGGCAGTGTTCCATACATCTGTCTGTTCTATTGGGACCTGGTGGTAGCTAGACTTCAGATCAATCTTACTGAAGTATTTGGCCCTCATGAGCTGATCAAGGAGGTTGTCGATTCAGGGAATCGGGTGCCAGTTTCAGACTGTGATTTTATTCAGGGCCTAGTAATCAATGCAGAGTCGCTAGGTCCCGTCTTTATTCTGCACCAACATGATTGGGATCCGACAAGGCGATGAACTAGGACATATGTTCCCCTTGTGGAGCAGGTCTTGGATCTACCTCTTGATCTCCTCGTTTTCTAACATAGAGCGGTGATAGACTGGCCCATTGGGTAATGATGCGCCTGGGGTCAAATCGATGGGATGCTTGATTTGGCTATGCAGAGGTACCCCGGTAGGAGAGGATAAGATGCCTGCGGTCAAATAGATGGGATGATTGACCTGGCAGTGCAGAGGTACCTCAGTATGAGAGGATAAGATATCTGAGTATTCTTCCACGATCTTATCCACTTGCTTCTGTTGTGTGGAGAGATCGGTCGCAGAGGCCCTGGATTGGCTGTGATCTTTTGCTCACTCTGAGAGCGAATCAAAAAGAAGACAAATTTCTCGGTCTCAGAGATGACCTTCATGCATTTCTTGGCAGAGATCAAGGAAATAACACTAGGAGGGACTGCCTTGGGTATTTTGTACAATTTCCTGTTCAAGGTAATAATAACACTACGAGGCCTAGACTCATATACAACATGATGTTTTCATAAATAAGGTTGGCACAAAATAACATTACAAACTTTGAGAGGAGAAACATCACATAATACCTCATCTTTGAAAGGCTTGATGCCATACGAAAGTCGACACTGTTGTATGACACAAAGATCGCTTCCTTGGCGGAGCCAACCAATGGTGTAGGGTTTTGGGTGCGGTGTTGTCAGCAGGGCTAGACGCTTGACGACCTCTGCTGAGATGAGGTTCTTCTAGCTACTGCTATCAATGATGAAGTCTAGCGGGGTGTCTTTTACCCACATTTGTGAATGGAAGAGGCACTCTCCTTCTTCTGGCTCGTCTGGTTCACCAGGCTAAAGCTTGGTGGTAGCAACGGTGGCACTAAGTTCCGCGTCAATGACCCGTCTTCCCCTTTCTAGTTCTGACTCAGAGTTAGAACCCACATCTGATTCAGAGGCTTTAACTTCGGCCACCAACGAATTCTTTGAGAGACAATGAACAATGTTATGCCAAGGGATCTTATGGAAGTTGCACCACTTCCCAGTATCTTTCTTTGTCTTTCCAGTGTCCTTCTTTGCTTGTGGATTGGACTAGTTGTCCTGATAATGTCCATATTTTCTCTGTCCTTTATTCTGTGGGTTGGGGCCATCCTTTCCTGGATTTTGCTGTGAGCGGTTCCCAGGCCCAAATTGCCACGTCTTTTGTTTGAGCTTCTTCTCAATTTTGACGACATATCGATAAGCCGCGTCTAAGGACGAGATGTCCATAAATTCCATTTCAGTCTGGATGTATCTATGTAGAGAACCAGGATACTTGAGCACCATATGTCACTTTGAGTATTTGATACCCAACTTGGTGTGCAAGGTATGGAATATATTTGTGAACTCTGGCACTGCTTGGTCTCTTTCTTTCCGCAGTGTGGTCCATTTGGTATACAAGTCGTCATAACTTCTAACATGGTAGTATTGTTCCTTAATAACATTCCTAAGGATTCCCAGGTGGTCCTGACTGTAAATAATGAGGGTTCCTCTGTTTCATTTTGCTCAAAGAAAGTTTCCCACCAATCTTTGACATGGGGAACAACTTTGAGGAGCGCAAAAGTAATATTTTCTCTATTTGAAAAGTTATGGACACAAAAATACCCTTCTAGTAGATTCAACCACTTGTATACAAAATCTGGGTCTATCTGACTTTCAAATGTAGGAATATCGAAGTTTATTTGTACCTTAAAGGGGTGGTGCCTCCGCTCGAGGAAGATGCATCACCTATTAGTAGCCGCTGAAGGATTTGCCTGAAACTATCCATCATCTCATTCCTCAATTGCATTAGGGATTCCTCAAGCAACATTTTGAAAGGATCTCCTGCCCTGTCGTATTTATTTTCTCCTACCATGAGAGGTCGCTTGGGTGTGCGAGAGATTTTTTCCTCAAGAGAAACAAGCTCGATACCCAATTATTTGTACCCTGACCTCGTTGGGGACATGCATTAAGACAACAAGGAGCAGACCACTTTGATACCACTGATCTAGATTTTATGAGTAGAACAAAATGAATACAGATTATTAAAATATGCTTAACAAAAAATAACAGAGATACAATAAAATTGGTTTTCTATTCAATATGGAAATAAGATGAAGCTGTAAAATGCAGCAGAAAACAAGCTTGCTGGAATGGTGGCTGCCTATCTCTAAGAAGAGATGTGTCGGATGCGCTCATTCACAAGAAGATGGTTACAATGATGCTCTGAAGGCTTTTTAAAATAAACAATAATGTCAAAAACCCTATACATCCAAAAACCTAACCCTAGGAGATGAAGCGCCAAAAGTCATGTGGGCCCCGTTTGGGTAAGTTAGTACATCAACTTCCCGGGGTTGTAACTTTTGCATATGATCTCCATTTTAGGTGCATGATAGCCCGTTGGAAAGGTATAACCAAGAATAACAATTTTTGATTGGTCTAGGTTAGTGCTTTACATAGTTACGTGGGCCCTAAATCCCAAAAAAACATCGTTTAGGGCCTCAAAATGACCTCAGAAGTTTGGAACCCGAAAAACTGTCGAAAAGCTGCCAAGATGGAAAACTGTTTTTCAATCCAGTGGAATAGGTGGGTGGCCACCGATATCCACCTAGATCAACAACTTCTCATCTGAATAGTCTGTTCCATGTCTCAAACTAGAGACCATCTACCTTGTTTCTACATGCAACCGTCACTGTAGCTCCCTCTCATATCTATCACCCATGACCTGCTCGAAACAAGAATAAGAACAAGAACAATAGTCCTCCAGTGTTGTCTCCAAAAATGTGTCTCAAATATGATCCCCTTCTCTTTAGATCTCGAGCTCTAACACCATGCCAATTTTCACATGCAACTCTTTGTGACTATTTTTCAGATATGAAAATTGCTTCCTAGTGATCTAACAACAAAACCCTAGTTGTTATCACTGAACAATTTTACACTAAAAATGATTGACTAAAAACATATGCAGTGGAAACACAAAGATCATAGATGAATCATCAATACATATGATACAAAAATATCAGTTCTGTAATCTTGTTAACATAAAAATTTTTGAGGGAAAAACCGGCCCTCCCAACCAATATAATATCACCAAAATTTGAGGACAACCTTGTCCTCCAAAGTCACCAAAATTGAGAACAACCCTTTTCTCCAATACAAATAAAAAAATCAAACCTCAATAATATCTGGAAATCTCCTTTGCCCAGGAATCTGTTGTAGTCCACCTGTACAGACTACTGATGTCACCTGTCAGTATGTATGGATCTGTACCTACCTAGAAAACTAGATACACGATTCACCTTACCGGCAACCCGTGAACATACGTTGTTTTCTCTCCTGCAAACTGCGTATACTCTATACATTATTCATCCTTCTGCAACCTGTGTATATATGTGCTTCATCCTCTTGCAAATCACGTATGGTATGCAAAATTCACTCCACACATGTGACCTTCTTCGCCTCTCTCTCTAGGGCCAGATTCACCACCTTGCAGACTTTCCCTTTGCTGAGATCACCAATCCTCCTAGCAAAACTCCATACTCACTTATTCTATCTCCATTCTTCCATAATGATGATTTTATGTCACAAAGACATCTCTCCTTTATATAGGAGTCCAATGAGTGAGTTTAGGAGCCCTTCCTAAACTCAACAATTAATTAGAACATTTTAATCTCCTCTTGTGGGTGTGTCACCCCCACACAATCCAACAAGGCCCATCAACTTTTCCATGAGGCCCTAGCCTCATATCTAGGATGATTTCATTGAAACAAAAGTCAAATATGGTGCCAACAAAAATTCTCACATGCCTGGCACCTTGGCCTCTAGTGGGAATACCTCCCTAAGCTACAAACAATCAACACTTTGGGATTTTTATTTGTAGTTATTTCCTTGGTGATCTTGATCTAGCCTGAAATTGAATAGGGGGTTCAAAAGTGTCAAGATTTTTTTTCCTTTTTTTGCAACAATTTGATGCTTATGGTTTTGACATCACTTGTTTAGTGACTTGTTGCAATAGAGGTAGTGTTTGTTTGGTTATTTTTATCACTTGCACTTGGTGATTGTTTGTGTGACACTTGGAGGTCTATCATTGATTGTAATACCTCGAGCACTTCTTCGGAAATTTGTTTTAATTGAGATGGTGGGTACACAAGGTTGTTCAATATTATACAAAATTTAATTAATAATACACTAGGAACAACAATTGATATTGGGAAAAATTCACTACAAGCTTTAATTAATAATACACCAGGGACAACAACTAATATTGGAAAAAGTTCACTACATAATTGATATTGGAAAAAGTTTCACTAAGTAATGTGGCTGTATGTATGTAGATAATGCACAAAAATATTGATCTACTTAAATCTCAAAATAGGTTGTTAACTAATGAGTTGAGAATTCTCCAACATTAAGAATTGTTTCAACATTTTGACTTGATACTTCTTCAACATAATCCATTATTTGGATTAGCCATTGTTGACATTGAACAAGAAGACTACAAGCAACATGCACCTTAGGATGACATGGATGAATTGGATGAATATACTGAGATGAAAGAAAATGAATTAGATGAAGATATTAAAGATATAGAAGATAAATTCGATGATAAAATTGTAACACCTTGGGAAGAATTGTAGTTAAAGAGGAACACATATATCTTAGGATATGAAAAGAATAAGTCAAGAGCTTCTTTCGTATTCCTAATTACTCCAAACCAGTTAAGTTTGCGAGTGGATGTTTTCTTGATGATGATTTGTAGATGCATACAATTGATATTGGAGTTGAAACTATGTAGAACTTGGAACTCGAGGATAAGGATTATGATGATGATGATGATGATAAGTTGGATGAAGTACTTGAATATTTCCAGCGCTATCATTAAGTTTTTCAGGAGTAGTTGCACATGAAATATTTTTGGGAAGAAAAACCACCATTTAGAAAGGCATCAAAAGTGAATAGAGGTTAATAAAAAATAGTAGCATTTTGGATGGTTAGATACTTGGTGCTAGAATTTTGAAACCAAATTATTGGAACAATATTACCATTGATTTCATACACAAGTACAATTTTTTTGGATAGGATATGTTTCTATAGTAGATGGACATGAATTTTTGTTCAGGAATTAATGGTTTAGGGAATGATAAAGGCCCACTTGAAGTTAACTTTTGAGTTGAAGACAAAGTCTTTAGACTATTCTCAAAGACATTGGGTCTACCTTTTTCAACTTTCAGGGGGGCTACATTAAATTTGTTGATTTACAAGTCCTAAGATTTCTCACTTTTTAGATGATGGGGGGGGGATATTAATCGTGAATGATAATTTTACTAGGTTTGATCTTTGAGGATTAAAATTTACTTGGAATTATGAATTGGGGATTCAATGCTTTCAACATGGATCACTCACATGGAGTTTTTGGATGGATCAGTTTGACCTTCAGATGATATTCACTGAGATAGTTTAACAGTTGGAATATTTGAAGATTTTCATGATTTTGGGGGTATTGGTATAAATGGAATTTTGATGGATGGTTTTCCATTTTTGTATTTTTAGGATTCAATTAATTATTGGAGATTTTTGATTTGCATGGTTATTCTAATTTTTTTTCTCAACAATATGGTTTTGAGGCAATACCAACAATTCACTTGGTTTACTTGGCATCTTTTTGGTAGGATTATGATTCACTCCTTTCTTAATCATCCACAAGTTTTTTATACACACAATTTTATGGATATGGGATTGGAATGCTATTGAAACTTTTTTCTATCGACTAGATTACTAGTAATTTCTGTTATGTGTCATTATCTGAGAGTACTTTTGTGAACATATTTGTTTACTTGATAGCCTTTGGACTTTACAAGGATGATATTTATATATCAAAGGAAAATTGATTCTTTTGCATTTTTTCTTGGCACATTGGATTGTTAGGCATCTTTATGATTGGAATGTGTTGGATTTACAACCAATTCACTTCTCATAAGGCGTTTTACTCATCGGTTTTGGGTTCACATAAGTGAAAAATTACATACTATCTAGCTCATATGTTGTACAATGAGATTTCTAGACTTGGTATTTGACATCCACTTTTAGCAATTTTTCAGGGGGATCTTCATTGAGACTCATGAGGTTTCAGACCATTAACGCTAGGTTGAAAACTTGGATATTTTACTGGCATTTACACTAGTCTTTGTTCCCTAGTTGGTACACTTGTATGAAATTATTATTAAGGGGAGGGGGTTTGTTTATCCTTTTAGATCAATTAAATCCTAAGTCCTTGACCACCTCATGTATACCTTAGGATATAATTCTTATCCTAAGTATCAATTACTTAGTTATGTGTTAGGTTCATGGCACTAATCTTCCTGATTAGGTACCATTGACCATTATACAATGGTTATTATTGTCTATACTATTTATTGTACATTTTTATGTGAATACATTTGGTTTGTCTTATGGCCTTTTCTACCATCTTTTTGTTCATTATATTCTTTCAGAAATCAAGCCCATATTCCTTTCATATGGTAAATATTCCCAATTTTAAGGACCCGTGTCATGGTATAGTACCATATACATTGTTTATGACTCTAAAAAGCATTGCTTATATGGGATAAATCCATGGACTTTGTCCTTGAACCATGTCTTTCCAAAGAACTCTTGTCCTTGTTGTTCCCAATCCTTGGAATCAAGTTGATACTCCTCTTGTAGGGTCTACAACATTTATTTAAAGGGGACCATGTCATGGACCAAGGCCCCATGCATGACCTCTAAGCCCAAAATCATACATCAGGCCTATAAATCCTTGGTTTATGGGTCTGAACCATACTTTTGGCTAAGAGACTCATTCATGTTAAGCTTGATCCTTGAAATTAGTTGTTTAAAAGACATTGTTTAGGGGATAAAACCCTAGTTTCCATCCCAAAACAATGGATAGGGATAAGAGGCACATCCTTATTGTGTGTAATCCTTGAAATTAGGTCCATATTCCTATTCTAGAGAAAATATTCCTATAACAAGTCTAGTGTCATGGACCAAGGCCCTGTGCATGCTCTACGATCTTGGAAAACATTGGTTAGGTGTGTTATCCCCGATATATAGGGATAACTAGGAGATCATGTCTCGAGGCCCACATGGTCCTAGACATGGAGTACCGAGAGCAGAGATCGACTTGAGCATGGCCCTGGAGGGCCCATCGTTCTTCTTCTCAGCCAGACTTGTCCTGTCAGCAGTACCAACTTCCATCACTACCGACCTGGGCTTGCATCAGAGAGGGCTCTTGCTCCATGAGGTAATTGGTCCAAGGTATCATGGCATGTGTCATATTTGATCATTATAACCTTCTTATATATGCATTAGGTTCCTTTCATTTCGGATGACTGCTTGGATCTTACACTAATCCACTTGACCATTGTTGGGGTGATTGATGGGGTAACTTAGTAAGCCGGTATTCATGGGTTTTGGTTAGCCACCAAGGAGGGTTTGCAGAGCCATCGTCCGCTCCCACCATCTTATCATTTTTTTCATCTTATATCCCACTCATCCATCCCATTCCCCTAGTCTAGCCACTAGGATGACCATCCAGGGCACATCTTGTCTTGTGGGAAGAAGGGGCTAAAGGCCCAAGAGGTAAAAGCAGCTGGTAAAAGATAAAAGCCATAGGAAAATAAAAACCTAGAGATGCTTCACCCAGGGGATCCCCGAGAAGGCAATAAAAATCCTCTCGATAAGAAACTAAGGGACCCTAAGAAAAATGAAATAAATAAATGCAAGACCTAACCAAGAGGATGGGAGGTATCATCACGAGCCAACCCATTATGTTCATAGGTATTTAGCGGTATGACATTGCCACCATCTGGTCACCAAACCAGGGCAGTGACCTTTGGTTGCATGGCCAAAGGAAGGG
>ML845964.1:33435-60990 GCA_009831015.1 Picea engelmannii | reverse complement strand
TCATGGTTTGAGAGTTATAGCCCTACGAAGATGAAGGACCCTCATATGTAGGCTTGAAGCCCCAAAAGGTCAAAGAAGTCAAAGTGCTTGAAAAGAATAAATTATTATTTAAATGGTAAAGAAAAGTGACAAAGTCAAGGAGGATTATTTAAATAATAAAGTAAGGTGACAAAGTCACTGAGGAATATTTAAATTGGAGAACTTTCTATTTATGGAAAGTGGTTAACCCTAAAAAGAGGAAAATAGGTTAAGTGACCTAGAAGTGACCTAGAAGATAACTACTTGGAAAGTATAAATAAGAGGAGATGGTCTCTTATGTTTTTTCATCTTGTATGTATATCTTGTGCATATCTTGACCATATCTTGAAGATCTATTCTAAGAGAGAGATTGAGTGGAGGATCTCATGGACACATCAAAGTTTCTATAAGTTTGAGGTCTTGATGATGAAAGTTTAGGAAGTTCAGAAACCCTAGTTTTTGAGGCGTACGTGGCGTGACAGTATATTAGGGTGCATACATACTAAGTTATACATGGGATTTCAATGTATTAGAGTGCATATGTATATGTGATGGAAGTTTATTAGGGTGTGTACATGTTGGTAAAACCATGGAAACTTGAAGATATGAAGATGTAGAGGCTCTAGATTATGAGATCAAGCTCCCAGGAAGGTCTACAGTGCTCGAATACATCATATCTATCTATTGGTTCAAAAGGTATGGTTACATAGTTGTCTTGATGGATACTCTTGCTTGTTGTGTGGTGAATGCGTGAGGCGTTCTTGGTATGGCTGTTGTGATTTAGTTTGTGTTGGTTTTATGGAGTGAGAAACACTCTTATGATTCAATGTTGATATGATTTCTATAGTATGTTGATTTATTATACATGATTGAGTAGCATTCATATTGTATAGTTGAGGAGCATGAGTAAGTTATTGGAGAGCTTGGATGTGTTGTGATTGGATATGGGTCAAATTCGAGAGTGAGAGACATAAGAGAATGTGAATGAAGGTTGCAGAAGATCTAAGTGTGTGATAAAAATAAAACCCTAGTTGCTCGGAAGTGATACGCAGGCTTGTTACACATCAAAATTACACACTTCAATAGTGTCGCAAGTGTCGTCATTACAAGTGTCGCAAGTGTCGCATTTTTCTCACAAGTGTTGCAGGTGTCAAGGAAATCATATTGCCATGATGCTTATGTCGTGCCTATAACGACATGAGAAGGACACTTAACACATCAAATACTTGCTTTGGAAGAGGAGGAATGGTTAACTAGGCTTATGAACCTCTTGCCATCTGAAAGAACCACAAAAACTGAGTTTTTGGAGGAGAGCGCTCCCCTATACCTCTCTTAGGAGTGTTGGCGCCCCCCCTTACACTATATGGGAGCATTATAAAGCTTAGATAGCCCTTCTGAGGGAGCATTGATGGGTTTAGGGAGTGTTGGTACCCCCCTAAATCCTACTGGGGAGTGCTATAATGCTCTGATGGCCCTTTTAAGGGAGCGTTGCCTATTCTGGGCAGTAGTTGGTTTGTTGAGATGATTTTGGAGAAGATCCCTCCAATCCCTGAAGGTAGTTGGATTCAAATCCCTATTCAAGCCATGATCTAAGGGATTATCCCTAACTGAAGGAGGAAAATCCTTAACTTCCCCAAGGATATCTCAAGTGGTTAAAGCCTCTCCAACGCTATATAAGCAAGCTTTCTCATGGTGAAAGAAAAGGAAAATGGAGAATTACACCAGACTTATGATCTCATAAGTGGTGTTGGAACAAAGATGATTTGGGAAGAAAGAGACCTATGATCTCATAGAGAGCAATCGGTGAAGCTATCGTCATTCCGATCGTGGAGCTTTTGAGAAAGGGTTAGACAAGGAGGACTTGGCAGAACTGTCGCATTCCATCTACGACTGTAAGCAATGTTTTTTCCTCATTAATATGATTTTCTTGGCCTGTTTCTTTCTAATCTATGTTCAAACTCACATGAATTTGTCTCTTTAGTAGATAGATCTATTTTGGACTAATATTGATAGAGTAGGAAGTGGTCATACTTTGTTTGTCTACAAGGCTTATCGAGAAGCTCAATATTGGAGTTCAACTTGGAGCATGTAGGGACAAACACTGATAAAAGGTACATCTTTCCTCCTTCCTCTTCACACACTAGTTCACCTAGATCTAAAAGGAAGTCAGTGACCATGATAAGCACTTTCTTTCTTAGAGTTAAGAGTCTAGATCTTTGAGGAGATCTACCTGTCCGTAGGAAGATTTTTCTACTACAAGGCTAGACTACAAACTAGATGCATACATACAGGAGTTGTACTACTAGTAGGGCACGTACATATGCATGTTGCACTACCAACAAGTTACGTACCTATTGACAGATTGATATCTATTGAGGATTTTTTCCTCATCTCAATTCGTGTTGAGGGTGTAAGTTGGGTATTACATTATAGAGGTGGTGCTCGTGTAGAGTTGTACTCTATTCAGTTGTTGTTGATAACCCAAGGATTGTAGTCCATAGTAAAAGTAAAATTGTACATACATCTTGTGTTCTTTGTTTTCCTTGTGGTGATGAATTATTGATGATATATTTTACTGATATATGTTCACATTTAACTACTTATAAATGACAGTAATAAGTAATGAGTAAATGGTGATTGCTAACTAATGAATTTTGTGAAGGGAAAATTTTGGGAAAAATATCCCTACACTGTTCACCTCCCCCTCTCAGTGTATTCGATGTGTCCAACAACCTAAACATGTGAAAATAAGATTTTTGTAGTGGTCTCATTTGTAATACTTTGTTTATAGGATATTAAAATGGCCATCTTAGAGAACTGATCAATGACCACAAAAGCACAATTGTGACCATGCTTGGTGGAGGGAAACTGTGACATGTAATCCATGGAGATGGACTCCCAAGGATTTTCTGGTGCAGGGAGAGGAGTGTATAGTCCCTACTTATTGATGGAAGAATTAGAGATGGCATATGTAATACACAACCTGATGTACTGGTTGACATCATCTAGAAGCTTGGTCCAGTAGAAATTCTTATAAAGTGTTGTTACTGTCTTCTCCACCTCGAAGTGTCGTTCCACCCAATTTTAATGTTCCTCCTAGATTATATTTTCACATTCACTTGAAGAAACACAAAGATGGTTGAGATATAACAAGAGTGCATCCTAGAGGTGGAAGTGAAAAACTTGTTTCTTGACACTCAAGGTATGATAACTAGAAATGAAGTCAAAGACATTGTTGTATAATTGTGGCCACCAAGAGGTATCTCTCCCACAAGAGTTGACAATTTTGATGAGGACTAGAACTTGGCAATAATTGAGGCAGCCAACAACATGGTTGAAGCTTTCCTTCTTGTACTTAATATTCAAGTGGAATTTTTGTAGGTATGTGGACCATTTTTTATGGTGGTTATTCTGTAGTATTCGTTGTGTATGCATGAATCATAAAGGATTTCTATAATTGTGGATGATCATTTCCTTGACCAGATTGTAGTTATTCCACTATTGACATGCCTACACAATGGATTACATATCGTTTTCATAGGTGGGATACTTGAAAACAACATCAGACAATGTTTCACTCTGATAGGCAATTGAATGTCCTTGTTCAATGAGGATGACACTGATAGCATAGTCAGAGGCATATGTCTCGATTTCGAATGGTTGTTTTAGATATAGCAAGGTCAGGAATGATGTGAAATAGAGGTGGTGTTTTAGATCCTAGAATGATTTATGTTGTCATTCATACCAATAAATGCCATGGACTGGACATAGCCCGAATCCGACCAACCTGGTGGGGATAAATTAGATATATAAGGTCGAGTAGCTCAACAACTTACCCTTTCCCCTATCCATTCACCGGATCTTCAAGTAATTATTTATATATGTCATTTCGATTTTCATCGGCAGGCATAACATCTACATTCCAGATCCTAAAAGAGTAATTGATAAGGTATATAATACATATGTTATATAATATAACATATGTATTATATACTTGGATTTATATCACCCCTTTCTCACTTGACTTAAGGGCCAAGATATATGAGATAAACCCAACATGAACCTATGATAGAATTTGGCAAGTCACAAGAAGTTATGGAGCTCTTTAAGAGTCATTGCATATGGCTAATCATGAATGATGTTGATCTTGGATAGGTCTACATGCACCCCATATTCATCCATTATGTATTTGAATTATTGGATTCTCTGCATGTCGAGTGATCATTTATCCATGTTAGCATATAACTTTTGTTGTTGAAGTGTGATCAGGACCTATTAAATGTGCTACAAATTATCTACCTAGGTCCAACTAAATATGAGGATTCCATCCAAATTTACCACCACAAAATATTTTGTGAATGGAAAAGTATATCACTTGTTATCCTCTTGAATGTTGTTGGAGAATTAGTCAAGAAGAAATCCATGACGAACCACTTAAAGAGGACTTATGTAATACCCCAAGGTTGAGCCCCTGTTGATTTGTAATTACGTTTATAGGTTGGTGAGCCTGTTGGCACAGGGGTAGACCCAGGGTTAATTGCTTCAAAACCACACCAACAAAACCCTAACTACCAGCCCTTTCGGCAACACCTGCGAAGAAGATGAAGTCTCACCCGAGCTAGAGGCAGGGGTGGTTGCAGAACTCAAATGTCTGTAACCTAGCTGGGACAAAGATTTATGATTAAACCACTCTAACAAAGCACTTGGCAGTTAACATTCATCAGTATTTAACCTTTATTCACATCATAGATCCAAACCCTAATTACAAAGAAGTGCAATATTCAATAAGATCTAACACATTCAAGCACTTAGGATGGAGAGATAGATCAGATATAACATTCATTCACCTTACCAAGCACTAAGCTATTATACCAAATGCATCATACATAAATATATTAACACTAAGCATAAATCACATCACTAACATAAAACATAATGCACAAAGCAACCATAACATAGGATATATGTGGTTCACCCCAGTGTGGGGCTACATCCACCAACTCTTTGTCTTCTTTATTATCTTTTGTCAATATGGAACAAAGCCTCAGAACCCACTCCGCATAGGATAGGATATCTGCATGCACCTCGCCAGATCCTCCTTCCCCGAGCTAGGTTTAAGCACAAAGCCTTCTTACGGTCTATAAACAAGCTTCTTACAATCACTTGCACTTAGCTTTGAAATTTCTTAACACATAGCATGCACAAAGAATCCACAACTATTCACACTTATCACATTGACCTCTTCCTACATCGCATAGATATCTATTTGTACATTAAAAAATTGGCCTAAACATGGGTAAAACCCATGGGATGACATCCCATACCCGTTACATAAACCCTAATTCAACAAACTTCCCTAAAAAGAGGTCGCGATCCCACGATATCTACTTCGACTTGCACTCTTCCTTTGACCATCCTGTCGAAGTCCCAAAAGAGGTCAAACATGACCAAGGATCTCCAAAACTTGGTCAAGGGCCAACATGCCCCCAACACTCACCTATGACTCATCCCAATTCATTTTGGTCTGGGTAACTCTGCCTCAAAACCCTCTAGCTTGGCTCGAGCTGCTTCAACCTATTGTTGCACCAAGACCTCTTTCTCGATGAACTCTTGAATAAATTCCTCGTTAATAGGTCCTTCTAAGCATTGTTCTACCAAAGTGACTACTTTTTCCAGCTCTGCTCCTCGACCTTCAATCTCCTCAAAAATTAGGCAAGATGCATCCTGGATTGGCTGGAGCTTTTGAGCCACTTCCATGAACTTTCTTTGTATGGCATGGACCTGTTGTTGAGCCGTGTGTTGTTCTTGGGATATTTTCAACCTCTCAACTGCTGACAGGAGTTTCAAATGCACTTGTACTTCTATTTCTTGCTACTCTTCTTCCTAGAGTTGCGACTCCAATGACTTCAGTTCAGGGTCCTCGGTAAGGCGCTCATAATTCTGTGCACTATGACTTCTTAGTTGTTTACATTTCATGGATAATTCTTTGATCCTTTCAACTGCACTCCGGACAGTTTCTTCTCTTTGGTCTTGAAATTCCTACGAAGTGCTTGGCACTATTTGTAGCTCTAGTTCTACGAATCTTTGTTGAAGCTATTGAATGGCTTCAACAAGCTTCATCACTTGATTCTCCACTGGGTCTTCCTCCATTTTCTCTAAGCCCGCCACAGAGTGAAGTTCTCTATTGAATGCTTCTTTAACTCTGACCTACTTCACGAGAAGTTTTTCTTTCTCCTGTTGGATTTTTTCTTTATTTCCTTCGAAATTGGTTTGTAGGTCGTCCTTCTCCTATTGCGCAACTCAGTTTTTCTCTATGATTTCCTCTTGTTCTTTCTTCAGGTCCACTGAGCCTTGTTCTTTTTCTTCCCACATGTGAAGAAGGTGAGCTTCGGTCACATCAACTATTATGTGGAGTTGGGTAGGCTCATCTCCCAACTCTGGTTCTTTTGGTGGAGGTGGAATAGTGGACACTGCGCTACTGGAGTGAAGGGCTTCTTTTACTCCTCTCATCTTTGTCTAAACTCTATCATACATGGATTCTTGTTTGGCTTCAGTTATCTACAAAATATCTTATGAGGCATTTGATACAGCTGCGATAATGAAGTCAAAGTGATCGACCGTGAGTATAGTGTGCAACTTCGGCTTACTCACTTTGGAATTCTTCCATGATGTAGGTTTCGTTGGGGAAACCTTTATTTTTTTGGATGTCTCTGCCTCTTCAAGGGGGTTCCTAGGCAGTGTTACTTTTCCCTGCTTCTACTTGTCTTCTTCCCCTTCTTTCTCTTCTTTTTCCACTTCGTCATATCCTCCTCTGCTAGGTGAATCTGATGCAGTCTCGTCTGATGTGTTGTGTATTTCTTATACATATTCCTTCTTTTTCTTCCTACTACTATTGGGTGCATCATACTCTTCGTGAGTAACCACCGGACTTCCAATGAGGTTGGTATCGGACAGTGTTTCCTGGTCAACTGGTATAAGGAACTTAATGAGACATTCCTTAGTGATTTCTTCTATGTCCTCCTCTGTGAGCTTGTAGTATGACTAAAGCTCTTCTTTACTTTCGTCTGTTCACACAGTAATATAAATAAAATGCCTATCTATGCAGAACTTCATACGGGGTTTGAACCTGTCCACGGTATTCGATGTCATACGAGAAAAATACTTAATAGCCCTCTTCAGCTGTAGGTAGTAGGTATGGAATATTGTGTTCAACTGCCATTGTTTCCCCATATCACTTGAATACCAGAGCGTGGTGAAATTTGCAGCTATTGGCTCAAATGGGTCAATGTTAGGGAAGGTTGCACCTTCCAACATATCCCAAGTAGTAAATGCAATGAGGATCATTAGCCAGCTAAAATGGAACTCATAGCCCTGATCTTGAGCTTCGCGACAATCCAGTTCTAATTGATTGACTAAGTAACTGGCCCAGTTCATCTGTAGTCCTTCCACGCATTTTCCTACGAGGTAAATGACAAATCCTGTGACTTGCGTGGGTATTTTATTTCTTACTAGCTTACCAGCAACCAACTAGAAAGCAAGGTGCATTGCGCCATTTTGAATGGAGGCTACCTTGTATCCTCACATCCCTTTCTCTACATCGCCATAGGTGTCTTTGATCTTCTGTGCTAGGGCGTGGTGTACATCCTTCCCTGGATAAAAGACTTGCAGGTCTGGTCCCTGCATGCTCAATCTGGTGATCCTATGGATGATTGTCAGATCGATAGTAATGCATCTATCCAACCATAGATACCTACCATGGAAGCAAGACAGTAAGAGATTAACACACGCGTTGACCTCCTGGTGGCTTCCAAAATGTGGTATCTTCATCACGTTCAAGACAATGGACCTTTCAATGTCCATAGTCCATGGCTAGGGGATGATATTTAATTTCTTCCCCTTCATCTTGGTCAAATATTTTTGAGGTGCGAGCATGACATAGCTCTTGCGGTTTGCTAGGTTATAGTTAGTGATATTCAAGGTTAGAATCCTCTCTAAATTCATTTTAACTGCCTGTATTTCCTTCAAAAGGTACGCAATGATGACTATATATTCAAATTCCATCGGGACACTATCACAGCTGACCACACCGACTAGGGGTGGGATGTATTCGGGTAGGATGGATGGAATTCGCTTCGCATTTTCCAAGTCATCACGATGATTGGTTATTTTCTCAGTCGCATCTCAGGATGGTCCAAATTCATGAGCATTCGATTGGGAGGCTTGCACTCCTCGCGTTGATGAGGCTTAGATTCCTTCATACATCACCTTCTTGGCCATGAGGTCTATTAGAATCTCTTCGATGGAATTTTCTGCTACGTTAATTTCGTCTGACATGCACACTTGAGATCTGATCTCTCAGGTCGGTGAACAATACTCACTATTAACACAATGGATGGCGAGGTCTCAATGATCACTGCATGAAATTAAATAGTTATCTTTGGGCTCAAATAATCACAATTGACAAAAGTGTTCTCAGTGCAATGGTCGATGGGATAAATAGATATTACCATAACAGTTTCTTTCAACAGGTCGTAGAGTCTTATTCAATGCAATTCCATCTGTTATGGCATGGTCCCAATGGTCCAATGGTGAATTTCCATGACATAACTTCTTTCCTAACCATTCAGGAGAATCTATTTAATGATCATAATGCAAAGTGTGATTATGTGTTGTACTAATATTCCGACGAAGTTCAAATTCTAGAAACCTTCCTTCTGTGAAGTTCTTTCTGGAACTTCTTGTATTTTTTCTAACTTTGTCGTCTTCTTACTGAGATTTATGGCCTTCTTTCCTGTGATAGGAATCACTGGTTTCCTCTTTCCAATATCATTCTTATATCCTCTTGGCATTGTAACTTCACACTGTGGAGGGTCTTTCATAGGATTCAAGGGTAATACTTCTTCTCTTTATGGGGTAGGTTCTCTACTCTCTTGTACAGACATGTGCCTCCATTCTTCCTGTTTCCTTTCAACTTCGACATCCATATCTTTGGTCTTTAGTATCTTCGACTTGTTATCTTGTTCTGTTATCAAGTGTGTTATTCTCCTAGCCATGAAATCTCTTAGTTTTTTCTTTTTCTGTTCTAGATCCTCCTCTTCTTATTTCCTTCATATCTGATCTTTCTCAATCTAGGTTTTTCCTAGCAAGATATAAAATGGGGCATTGTTCTCAACAAACTTAACAATCTCAAATTCTTCTTCTGTATAAGTGCCATGAGCACTCATATATATATGGGTAAGTCTTCTAATTAGGGTTATCATATTTCCTCTAAATAATCCTATTCCTCCTAATGAAGGAACCATAGCAGGCTTTCCCAATATTTCCCAAGTTCTTTCTGTTAGGATATTCACCTGTGTTTCCTCATCCAGGACACAGTCTATGTCGAAGTTTCCTATTATTTTTTCTACGTACTTTTTCTCTTTTAAGACCTCTGATAAGTTGATATTTCTATGATCATTCAAGGTCTCTTTCATCTGTAGTAACACAATCTATGATTCTTTCTGGGGTTCTATCATATCCTTAGTTTCTTGGCTTGTCTCATGATTTTCTTGTTCCATATTCATCTTTTCAATTTTAGCAATCATTCTAGGACAATCCAAAACTTCATGGTCCATATATTTACAACAAAGACAACTAGGTATTCTACCATGGCATTCCTTAGCAATATGTCCCGGTCTTCTTCAACTGTAACAAAGGGTTAATCCTCTCTTTCTCTTAAATGATCCCCAACTTTTCCTGTACTGCGCACTGGGATCATAGTAACTAACCTGAAAAAATTTATTTCTAGGATCCTGGATCCATTTTTTAGTCCGAACATTCTTTCTATGCATAGGGATAACATACCTTTGATTATTTCTATCAGATCTATTCATATCAAATATTCTTTCTTCTAACTGTGCCCTAGTTTTAAGATTAGGAAATGTTCTATCAAACATACCTAGATCCATTATTTCAAAACAAAAATTTTCACTTATCTTACCCTTCTCAAAGCACAAATATTCAAGACCTTACCTCTTTTCTTTATATCAAACTTCTCTTCTTAGCATAGAGATTCAAAAGTCAAGTAGAATACTGCGCACTAAAGGAACAGATCTATGCACAAAGATTTCTTTTCTTTAGTTTCCAGCAATCACAATATCAGGTCCCGACAATGGAACCATTTGTTGGCACAGGGGAAGACCCAGGGTTCAAAGATTCAACAATGCACCAATAAAACCCTAACTATCGGCCCTTTCGGCAACACCTGTGAAGTAGATGAAGTCTCACCCGAGGTAGAGGCAGGGGTGGTTGCAGGACTCAAATGTCTACAACCTAGTTGGGACACAGATCTGTGATTACACCAGTCTAACAAATCACTTAGCAGTTAACATTCATCAATATTTAACCTTTATTCTCATTGCATATCCAAACCCTAATTACAAAGAAACATAGTATTCAACAAGATCCAACACATTAAAGAACCTGTGATTGCACCACTCTAACAAATCACTTAGTAGTTAACATTCATCAATATTTAACCTTTATTCTCATTGCATATCCAAACCCTAATTACAAAGAAACATAGTATTCAACAAGATCCAACACATTAAAGAACTTAGCATGGAGCTATAGATCATATCTAACATTCATTCACCTTACCAAGCACTAAGCTATTATACCAGATGCATCATACATAAATATATCGTCACTAAGCATAAATCACATCACTAACATACAACATAATGCAAAAATCCACCATAACACATGATATACATGGTTCACCTGAGTGTGGGGCTACATCCACCAAATCTTCGTCTTCTTTATTATCTTTTGTCAATCTCCTTACATGCACAAAGCCTTAGAACCCACTCAACATAGGACAGGAGATCTGCATGCACCTCACTAGATCCTCCTTCCCTAAGCTAGGTTTAAGCACAAAGCCTTCTTACAGTCTATACACAAGCTTCTTACAATCACTTGCACTTAGCTCTACAAGTTCTTAACACATAGCATGCACAAAGAATCCACAACTATTTGCAATTATCACATTAGCCTCTTCCTACATCACCTAGATATCTATTTATACATTACAAAATGGGCCTAAACATGGGTAAAACCCATGGGCCGACATCCCATACCTGTTACATAAACCCTAATTCCAAAAATTGCCCTAAAAAGGGGTCGAGATCCCGTGATCTCTGCTTCAACTTGCGCTCCAACTTCGATCAACCTATCAAAGTCCCAAAAGAGGTCAAACATGACCAAGGATCTCCAAAACTTGGTCAAGGGCCAGCAGAGCCAAGTGTTTATAAGCTGGGAGGCTTATGTGAATATTGGGTCAGAGATCCTGGATCACTTAAGGCCAGTGAGCCTATTTTTGTATATGTAATTATGCATATCATAAAAATAAAAATAGCATCACTACATGTAGACTGACCATGAATAAAGAGTTATGGGGGACTGAGCTCCACTGGGTAGGGAAAGGGAAGGGGCTAAGAAGCTAGGAAAAAGGTCTAAGCTAGAGGGATTATATCTAAGGGAATAATATTATATTATTATTTCCTAAATACTAAGGTTTGGGAAATAAGTCATGTTATCCTAAGCGCTTTGGGGAAAGGAATGAATTCCAAGTGGACAGAAACGAGCTCTAAGGGAGCCATGTGTCAATCCTTGTGCATGAAGTTATATGTGGGAAATTCATTTCATTGAGGGAGTTCTCTTCCATTCTTTTAACACTTCACATGCACTCACATAATCACACACTGAGCCATCCTCTCCATCATGGTCTTCTGCAACATTGACACACCTCTGGAACCTACAATTTCTGAAACCTACAAACCCCATGAAGATAACCCATAATTTTCCCATGAAGCATATCATGTCTTCATATTGCGTGATCCATATCGCAACCTAGAATTTTTTTTGTTGTTTCCCACTTTTTTCTTTGGACTGGCATGTCTTGTTGTCATTACCAGAGCCCATACCTGATTTTGTTGTTGTTATTACCCTTATTAAATTGTCCTGGGAGTTGGACTGAAGAACCCGGTTTCCAGGCCTATGAGAAACTCTCTCTAGGTGAGAGAGGTTGTTGGGGAAGTGATTTTTCCATAGGGAGCCTCACGACAGTCGTAATGCTTTGATACTTCTTGTTAGGCCTGTTTCCAAATCCCTGGAAGGGGAGTGGGGACGTCGAAGGACTGTCGAGTAGATAAGGGGCACACTCCCTAAGGTGGGACAGGCATGTGGGGAATGAGGGACTATAAGATGTGGAATTGAGTGGACTCCTGGAGATAGAATCCTTCCTGGAGACTTTGTAACCTTAGCCTAGCAAAGGATTCCCTCTACCATGGGTGGAGTTTAGTCCTAGCTTGGGGGTGACCCACTGCTGATAGCTTGGAGCAGCATGGTCTAAGGATGGGAGGTTCGTGGAAGGTCTACCCATAGTTGGTGGCCTTCTTAAATAGATAAGTACTCTTTATATATTCTTAATTACATGATGTATGTTACACATGTGTTTATTTACTATATGTTTCTGCATAATTCTTTATATGTTAACTACAAGTAGATGTTTCTGTTTAATTTATTACATATGATATTTTTCTGCAAATGAAAGTGAGTCTTTCTGTAAGGTGGCATGGACTAGCCCTAGGATGGCTCGAGATGATATAAATTGGTATCAGATATTAAACAAAAAATAATTGTAGTAGCATGCCCCAACTTGGGTGGTTGGGGGTGTTACAAATTAGTATCAGAGCCCATGGTTTCAACACCGAACCTGGATGGGCCCTATATGAGTAAATTGAAGTTACAGAGTGCTAGAAGGGTGTTGAGAGAACACTTGGGTGGTATTTGAAATATCAAGAGGTGTGGAAAACAATGAATCCATAATAACTGTGGTTATGGGACAAAAAAATAAATTGGAGATGTGGGATCTGCGCAGGGTGGAGGAAGACCCTTCCCAGCTGTCAGATCTGGAAAAGGTGCATGAAAGTTAACCTCCAAGTCCTTCGGACTTCATGAATTTAGTGAAGTTTATGTTTTTTTGAGAAAAAGGGGTCAAATCCTGAAGTTATGAAGTTCGAGAGTGATTTTCAACCATAGATAATCCAAGTGGAGGAGAACCGTGGATTTTCCCTGAGTAGTTTGGCGATTCAGAGTTCAGGAGAATTGGGAGGTAATGTTAAGAAAAGACCCAAATTTTTGGAGCCCTGGAGTATCGAAGTTCTGAGAAGTGATTGTTCGATAGTTCAGACTTCGAAAGCAATGTTGTAATGAGATGAGAAATCTGTCGAAGACCTAAGTTACGAAGTGTCAAAGACGAGGTATGACGTGGCATGATGACATCACCAGGGGTGACATGAAACTCCCCTAGTCGTGCCATGTGTCAGTCAGAATTGTAACTTTGACATACCCTTATTACCAATTGGGACCTGAAACTTGTCAACCATCGGTGGGGCCATGTGTCACTACATTAAGTTTTTGACAGGCGAGCTAAGGAGATCACCATATTCACCAGTTCAGTGTTAAGATATTTTTAATTTTTATAAGGTAAATACTTTTGAAGCCCAAAGAATCGAATCAATGGAGTCCCAAAAATCAGGAGTAGCACAGTTTGGAAGTTTGGAATTTCAGAAGAAATGGGGAGTCGGGTTGAGGAAATATCCTAAGTCCCAGAGCCCTGAAGTCCCGAAGCTCCGGGAAGCGACTATTCGAAAGTTCAACATTCAGAAGAAACGTTGTGTTGTAATGAAAAATCCTCTAAAGCCAGAAGCTATGGAGTGTCAGAGTGGCACGATGTCATGACATCACCATGAGTGATGTGGATCAGTTCACTAGTTTAGAATTCAGGAGAATTGATGAGTTTTGTTGTGCAGTTCTTTAAAGCCCAAATATCTGAAGCATCAAAGTTCTGAAACCCCGAGGGACCACTTGTTCAATACTTTTCTAGTTCAACGTTCGAAGGAATCACTAGATTTTGTAGTTAGAACTCCCAGAGCCCTAGAGCTCCTATTGACCATAGATCTAAAAAGAGAATGCATACCATCGATCAGTGTGTCCTCTGAGTATTCAAAAATTTGGCATTTCAGAGATTAGAGGTGTGCAAGTGAAAAGTTCATCGAAGCCCAAAATTATGAAGTCACAGATTACAGATGTGATATGGCATGCTAATTGTTTGCACCCAATTCGTCACTAGGTGAGCAAATTAAGAGTCCTTACATGCCTAGTTGGGCTCTGCTAGGCATGACAGCTGTGAAAGGAAAGGTTAGAAAGAAAAACAACAAAGATATTAACAAGAATTAAACTAAAACTAATAAAAACTATGAGCATATAAAACAAATGAAAAATAGAGACAAATGGACCAATATCACCAATGTATAAGCTGATCTATTGATGAAATCCAAAGGCACAAAGAAGAAAGGGGACTTGGGTCCCTTCTTTCTCCAATGGAAGGCTCTTGAGGCCCTCAAAGCTTGCTCTCCTTACAATGAAAAGATGAAAATGTGGGTGAAAGAACTGCAAGCTTATTCACTCAAGTGAGGGGTGAATAGCTCTATGAAATGCAACTTGTGATGTGTATTGCCAAAGAATGAGTCCTTAGCAATCCCAGCAGCATAACAATACAAAGAATTCCTTCAGAAAATGTTGGTCATTCATGGCTTTTTATAGCCAAGCATTGGGTTATTATGCAACCTCTTTAGAATGTGAAAAGGGGCTCTTTAGGGCTCAATTAGGTCTTTGACCAGCCCACCATGAGGATTGAGCTCGGATTTGGTGTCAAATCGACTTGGGAGTTGATCCATTAGTGGTTGGGAGGCCGACCAATTTCAATAAATGCGTCGTTTAGCATTCGCGCGGGTTTTTTGCCCAACAACCGCGCCTTGTGCACATATGTACACTTTGTACGTTGTTGTTACACGCATACGCGTGCGCACCCAGATGATGTAAAGCGCCTTTCAAATTTTTGGTCATTTTGTATAGTTTTTTGACCCTTTTTCTATGCTGTGGAATCAATTTAGTGCCATGAATGACTCCAGTCCTGTTTTGACGATGCGGATTTCTTGTCGCCATGTGTGGACGAAATTTCAATGATAACAGATGCCCCCTGATGGATGAGGTTAGGAGCAAAACATATAGCCGAAATCCATCAATGTTGCTTTTACTAAGAATGGTGTTGTAAGGGAGAGCAAGAGTGGGACCGTGTAGAGCAATCTTTTGGAGAAGAAAGGAACCGGTAGAACCTGACCTTCCATAAGGTGCGTATCAATATACAAGTGTGTACAAACAAGGTGGGTATGCCCCATGCTCGTGTGATGTAACTCTGAAGAAAAACCGTCTGAAGTGTTGATGTAGACAACTGCAGCACCCTCGGGGGCAGAATGATAAAGGCAGAAGACAATTCTGCAAAGGAACATACTCTGAACCAGTGGTAATGGTCGCGGAAGGAAACAACGATGGTGATGTGGGCATTGGTGGCCCGACCAAGTTCAGAGGTCTTTGGCAACTGATAATAAAAACTGTAATAGTCGCAAAGTAAGACCCACCGCAACATGAGAAAGTGTTGGCGTCGAATGTTACGGGGGTCAACGACATCAGGGAGCAATGGTGTTTCCCCCTATGTCGTCCGAGATCTCTCATTGAATGGGAAAGGAGAATCAAGATATTGTCGCCCTTTTGGAAAAGTGTGTTGATGCCGACAAAAGGGGGACGCGACTCCTAGAAGAAAAGGGCTTCATGGAATCTACTGTGGTAAGGAAGTGGTAGAGGTACATGGACGAAGTCAAGAAGTGGGAGGACTCCAGATTTCCCTTGGTTGGAGGGTGCATGATATAAGGCGTGGCCGCAACCGTGTGACAAGATCGAGTGTCAGGGGGACGACAAGATCAGGGATAAGTTGTGCCAGAGGCAGGACAAGGTGAACAAATTCAGAGGATAAAGGTAAGTGACCTGGGTAGTACTCTGAAGATATAGACGATGCTGGCGGGGGTAAATGAGAAGTAATGCTCCAACCAAGGGTGACATGGGTTGCATGTGGCCAAAAGGAAAGTAGGTCGCCAACAGTGACGACAAAAGCACCGAACCGAAAATGCGTTTGTATAATAAATAATGAATAACTTGGGGGAAAATGTACAAATACAGAAATGGGTGCCCTAGTGTGAAATGAGTGCCCCATGAAGGGCAGAAATTTCTGGAAAACTGATGAAGGGTGGGGGCCCCATTGGCGAGTTTCTGTATGAGGTAGGTGAAATGAAGATAGGTTCGCAGATGGGCAAACTGAGGGTGGAGGAAATGGTGGGTTCATGAATCTGCAGAGGTGCAGGTAAAAAAGAACATAACCATAAAGCGACGAGTTGGGAGTCCATATGGGAAGCTAGAAAAATGAGGAGAAGAAGTATGTGGTTGATTTGCAACATGATAAAAGACTACCGGGACTCCCATCCCTAAGGGGTAATAAAGAGCAGCATGAGTGTCAAAAAGTGCAAAAAGGTGCTATGAATGAGACGACTCATGTGGGTAAGAAAACTACCGGGTACCAGTACCAAAAATGCGAATGGAAGTATGAGTATTGCAGAGCTGGAAATGGGTGTCCTAAAGGCCAATATCAGAGGGTGTGATTAGAAATGTAAATGCAATACAGCGGGAAATACTACATGCCAGTGCTGAATATATACCTGAAGGAATGATGTGAAGAGATGATGACCAAGTACCTGCACACAGAACAACCAAATACCCAAAGTGAACAATATCTGAAGATAATAACAAATATGAACATGTATTAGATAAATGTGACAATGCACGTGCGTACCTGGCCATGATATGAAAAAAGGGCACCCCAGGGGCTTAGGATGAAAAGTGGCCCAGGGACAGTCATGATGTAGGTGGCGGGACTCTGATCCCGTGGCTGAAGACGGTTCGAAAAATGGACGCCGTGGGCTCCCGGAATGGTGAGTGGAAGTTTGG
This sequence comes from Picea engelmannii, assembly GCA_009831015.1. Classification (NCBI taxonomy): domain Eukaryota; kingdom Viridiplantae; phylum Streptophyta; class Pinopsida; order Pinales; family Pinaceae; genus Picea; species Picea engelmannii. The sequence continues at coordinate 44,034 of ML845964.1, read as the reverse complement.
CAAATAGCCTATATATAGTTGTAGGGCCCACATTGCCACCTCATTTGTACCTGCTGCTATAGTGAGTTTTCGAGCAGATTCAGAGGAGATTGAGTGATTCTGAGAGCACGAGGTATCCGATCGACGACGTGCGAGTTTCAGGTTAGTGGTCTAATCAGCCTGCATAGCTATAGGTTTCCAATTTTTGGGTAGGGTAGGTACGGGAGGTCGTACGGGGGTTTTGGGGGTTTTTTTGATAGGGTGTGGGTCCCAATGCACGGGCGACTTAGTGGAAGGCACGCATGTGTGCGTACTTGTACACTGAATACGCACGCATTAATTCACGTGTGTAGGAAATTAAGGCGTGCCCTAGGGGCGCGCCTGTGGAGTAGACAGGTGCGCATGAGTGCGCGCCTGTGGGGTGAACAGGAACGCTCACGAGCGCGCCTATGGTTATGACAGGCGCACCCTAGCGTGCGCCTGTATTATGAACAGGCGCGCTCACGAGCGCACCTATGGGAAAAATAGGCGCGCACACATGCACGCCTGTATAGTGAACAGGTGCGCATGTGTGCGTGCCTGTGGGTGGTAAAACCGCGCCTTTGAGGCAAGGTTTCAGGGTGAATTTATTTGATGTATTGGATGACTGCCTAAGATAATATAGGACTCTGGGTTGTGTGCAGGTGGCGAGCAGTGATCATGGATGTGCGGTGGCGTGAGAGAGACTGGTCACAGCTACGAGATGCTATGGCCAATGCACAGCCTGCAGTGTGAGTGGCTTTAGCAACCAGTGGGTTGCTAAAGTTCTTTGAGTGCCCGTTGATACGAGAACAGGAGTATTTGCTCCAGTTTCTGATCGATATGTGGAGCCCAGATCAACACTGCTTCCTCGTGCGAGGAGAGCAGATCCCCTTCACTGTGGTGGCAGATGTTTACTTCTTGACGGGGCTCCCCTTCCGGGGGACACCGTTGCCGACAGATCCTGTGCTACCGAGAGACACTCATCTGTGGACCGTCGCCGAGTGATATTTCTCAGGCGAGCACTACATGACCGGGACGTCGGTGAGCATCAGTGGGATAGATGCCCTGCTGCATCGTTGTATAGCAGCGATGATAGTTCGGGTGTATGGGTCCCGAGTGCCCCATCGGATTAGTGGTGGTGAGTTGTTCTTGATGGAGATGGTGGTGGTGGGCCGTGAGTGGTTCGCCTGGGGTTTGACCCTGCATGCGTGGATGATCGCGCAGCTAGACCATTTTCGGTCCACAGGCACCAGGGAGTTTGCTTTTGGCTCCATCCTGGTGACCTATTTCTTGGAGAGGGTGTCGATGCTGCACCCGAGGGTTCTACTAGAGGCACCAGGGGTACGAGAGCCAAACTTGAGGCGGTGGTCATAGATTTTGGTTCGCCACGGTGGTGGCAAAGGCGGGCACTATTTCACAGCGCAGGTGACGCAGATATGGCAGTAGATGCCGCAGGTTATACTCCAGTTCCCCTATGCTGGGGTGGACTTCCGGGGGGACCCAGATATGGTACTACCTCCTAGGGAGGTTTTTGATCATAGAGGTATGTTGTGTATTTATATATGTTTTGAATTATGTTGTGATTTTGATATACCAGTTCATATGTATGATATATGGATACTGATATGATCTACTGTTGCTTGTTTGGTGCATGTGAAGATTTGGCACCTTGTGGGCGCGAGGTGGAGTTGTACAGAGCGCCAACGCAGTGAGAGAGAGAGAGACCACTGCATGGAGGGAGGCGTCCGAGGGATGAGGCTGCTGGGCGACCAGCAGGGCCCAAGAGACAGGCGCAGAGGCGCCGTTTTGATGACCCGGGTGTGCGGCCATCACACGCTCCTCCGGCAGCAGCCAGAGTCGATTTGGATGATATACGTCGCCGTTTTGAGACGGTGTTGCAGGACGTGCCTGAGGGCATGTGGATCCGTATCCAGGATGAGGGGTTCCTGGAACAGTGTATAGGGTTACTGTCACCATGACGAGGCTTAGTGTGGCGAGCTACTGTGCTCGCTGCGATGACTAGCGGACGCCTGTCGCCTGGGCAGGGGGTTCCTACGGATGTTCCACCACCACCGCCTGGGGCTGGTGGGGGTGGGCCACCACCTCCTCCTGAGGGAGGAGCAGCGGGGGGTGCGATAGAGGCACCCTGATGTATATTGTAGACTTTTTTGATCATATAGGCTGGTGAGCCGTTTTTTGTACCGATATGTGGCACGGGCCTGCAGGCCAATGTATTTTTGTTTTATGTAAACATTTGGATGGCCTAGGAGGCCAACATATATATATATGAGTATACATGTTTTTGAGATCCAAATGTGGTTTACATGTGTTTTTGGTTTGATGATGATGATGTTTGATTCTATCTATATGCTGTGACAGGATGTATGAGATGTTTATGTATGTGTAGCTTGATGTGATATATGCCAATCTAGCACCATGTTAGCTATGTGATCTATTGTTTGATTCAATTCTCTGGGAATATGTGTAAATGTAATGGAATCAAAATGTCGAGATAATAATATAACCTGCAGGTATTTGCGAAAGAGGCACGGATCGCGTACACGGTACACATTGTTAAGTTGGAGAACGACCAGTTGAGAGTCGAGGAAAACACTAAGGTGACGAATATGATGATGTTGGGTGTCGGTCAGGAGGCCAATGACAACAGTGTATTCGGCTTGGTTATTGGTTGCCGGTCCTAAACAGATGTTGCTGGAATGTAGCATTTCATGTGAAGGGGTGTAGAGAACCCAAGAAGCCGAAGCGAGATTTTGTGTCCAATGGCTGGCACCGTCAGCGTAACCAATGTGGTAAGCTGGTGGAGGAGTCATCTGTCAATAGCACAAAGGATAGCTTAGATGAGGGAGAAAAAAGATTAAAAAACGCTAGAAAAGAAAAGAACCTAAAGTAGCATGACTACATTTAAGCGTAAAATTTCTTGAGGTATAACCCATTGACGGGTTCTTTGAGTGCGAGGCCTTCGGGGGAGGCCAGGATGTACGCGCCTTTGGTAAGGCAATGTTGGATGATGTAGGGGCCATGCCAAAGTGATTCGAATTTACCGTGGCCAAAGGTATCATGAGCGATATCATAGGCGAGGACAAGGTCGCCTTCAAGAAATGAACGAAGGTTGACATGGCGATCAAAGGTAGCCTTGGATTGTTTTTTAGCTGCCTCGTTGTTCTGTAATGAGGATCAATGATCCTCATCCAGAGATTCCAAGTTCAGCAAGCGCTGCTCCATTGGAGTAGTGTCAGGTAAAAGCTCAATTGCGGTGCGAAGGGTGGGAATTTCGCACTTGATGGGCAGAGTTGTCTCGACCCCATAGACTAAGTGAAATGGCGTGAAACCCATGGCGGTCTTCACTGCCGTTCAATAAGCCCATAGCACGGAAAATAACATATGATGCCAATTGGTTTTATGTTTGTTAACCATGCATTGTAACACGGTCTTGAGGACTTTGTTCACTGCCTCGACCTGTCCGTTTGACTGAGGATAGTATGGTGAAGCAAACTCATGAGAGAAGCCTAACCGAGATGAGAGTTCGACGAAGGTCTCATTCTCAAAATGTTTCCCATGATCGAAAACTAGTTGGAGTGGTACTCCGAACCGGGATATGACGTGGTTGAAGAAAAAACACGCTGCAGTGTCAGTGGTGTTGTTGAAAGTGGGCATGGCTTCAACCCATTTGGTGAAGTAATCGACAGCGACAACAATGTATTTGTGACCATTGCTGGAGGGGGGATTACAAGTCATAAATTCAATGCCCCATTTGCAAAAGGGGCCTGCAGTGATGACTGGGTGTAGAAGAGCGGGGGGAGCTCAGGCTTTGTTGTCATAGAGCTGACATTGCTCACATCGTTTCACGACATGAATGCAATCATGAAATAGGGTAGGCCAAAAGTAACTGGCCCAGATAATCTTTTGAGCCATGGCGATGCTCGAAAGATGGCCCCCATAGGCGCCGCTGTGGCAGTCGTTTAAGACTCTGTCGGTCTCGTCAATAGTTAGGCAGCGACGAAGAATGGTGTCGACACCCCGCCTATATAGGATGTCACCGATGAGGAGATAGCGGGGGGCCTGATGGTGAATGCATCGACGATCATCTCGTGATAGGTGGTTACCAAACTTTTGAGTTCATAGGTAGACGAGGAGGTCGCCATACCAAGGATCATCTGAAGCGATGTAAAAGAGATGTTCGTCAGGAAAGTCAGTATTGACGCGGGCACTAGGCGTGTCAAAGGGAAGGGTCGTGACAAGTTCAGCGAGAACGAGGGCCTTCTTACTCTTTGGTGTTGAAAATTCGAGGTCGTACTCCTGAAGGATAATGATCCATCGAGAAAAATTGTCGTTAACTTGGCGACGACTGAGCAAATATTTCATAGGGTTGGAATCTGCGACGACCTTGGTGGTGTGAAGCAGAATGTAATGGCGCAGTTTCTGGACTGCGAGGACAACTACAAGAGAAAGTTTCTCTTCATGTTTGTACTTTAGGGGTGGTCCTGAGAGGTTCTTACTGACGTAGTAAATGACGTGTTCATGATTTTCATCTCCGAGCTGGACGAGGATGCCGGCTACTGATACAGCGGATGCTGATACGTAGAGGATGTAGTCACAATTGTAGTCAGTTGCACTAATCAAAGGTGCATTGGACAGCGCTGCTTTAAGATCGTCAAACAACTGTTGGGCATAGTCGTCCCAATGAAAAGGGATGTCGTGACGCAGTAAGTGAAGGAAACCATGTGCGCGTATAGCGTAATCAGGAACAAAGCGCCTCAGAAAGTTGGCTTTGCCCTGGAGACTCTGTAGTTGGCGCAAATTCCGAGGAGGTGGAATTTCGGTGATGGATTGGACTTTGAGGGGGTCCACGGTGATACCGCTTTGGGAAATGATGAAACCAAGGAGGCACCCTGCAGTGATGCAGAACACACACTTGAGAGGATTCAAGAGGATGTTGTACTGACGACACCATTGAAAGATGACTCGTAAATCATCGAGGTGTTGGGTGCACTTCTTGGATCGAGCGGTGAGGTCATCTAAGTAAGTGAGGATGATTGCAGCTAGATCATGAAAGATGTATGTCATGGCCTGCTAGAAAGTTGCACTGGAATTTTTTAGGCCGAAGGGCATGACACGATATGTGAACATACCCCACGGGGTAATGAATGCGGTTTTTTACTGATCGGCTGGATGGATCTGAATTTGGTTATAGCCTGAGAATCCATCCATAAAGGAGAGAGCCTCATGGCCGACGCAGTCGTCGATAATATGATCGATGAAAGGCGTAGGGAAGTTGTCCTTGGGACATGCATTGTTGAGATCGCAAAAATCAGTGCAAACACGGATAGATCCCTGTTTTTTATCGACGGGTACAGGGTTGGAAACCCATGACGTATAAGCAATGGGGTAAATGAATCCAGCCGTATGCAATTTGTCAATTTCGGCTTTGATAGCCGCGACCTTAGATGGGTGTAGCGGTCGCTGTTTCTAGTGAACTGGTGTGATGTTAGGCCAGGTGTCGATGCGATGCTCGACAATAGATGGGTCTAGGCCAGGCATATTTGTGTATGACCAGGCAAAGATATCCCTAAATTCTTGGAAGAGGGCTTTATATGCGGTGATATTCTGAGGAGTGCAAGCAGCTCCAATGATGATCTCTTCGACAATGCCTGGTTTAATGGAAATGTTGATTTTGATGGTGGGGGAAATGTTAGCCAGATTACCTTCTTCAAAAGCGTCAAGTGCAGGAATGGGATTGTTGAACCAATCGATAGTCCTTGATGGGATAAATTATTTGGTTTCGACCGCGTAAATGGGATTGTAGCTAGGAGGCATGAGGGCTTCCTATGGAAGGAAGAGTGCACGATGATGTAGTGCATCCTAGGGAGAGTCCGGGCGTTGTAGCTCTTCTAGTATTTCTTCATCACATTGGAAATGATGGGAATATAATGGATAGTGAGGAGTGATCTCAGTGACAGTGTGGTTTCCCCCTGCTGTAGAAACAGAGGAGGAAATGATAGGAGAGGGTGAGGGTTCACTTGACATAAACCATATATTGAGGTATTGAAGGGTACCTGTAGTGGTGGGGTGGAGAGTCTCCGCAGGGGAATGAGCGAGAGAGTTGGGTGGGTTACGGGGTAAATCCTCAGAAATGTCGTTTAAGAACCAAGGAGGCGTTGGGAGTGCCTCAGACTCGGGAGAAATGATGTGAAGTTTCGCCAGTGGCGAAGTAAGATCAATTATGGCCTCTGCAGGTTGGTGCAGCAGGGCTAATTGACGTTGCCGATACTCGATGATCATTGGACACTGGTATGTAAAATGAGCCAATGAATCGCAAAGAGAGCAAGGGCATCTCATGCGTTCATTGACTGAAATAGTGACATAGCGAATGTCAGTGAGTGGTGTTGTGGATGATGTAGCAGGGCGTGGGTTGTTCTGAAAGTCTCGGCTTATGATAGCTAAGGCCTGCCAGAAATGAGGTAGTGTTGGACAATGATGGGTGTAATGGCCATACTCAGAACAGATGGTACACGCGAATTTGGTCTTCAACCCTTTACTACTGGAAGGTTGAGTGGTAGCAGTAGTAATGGGTGGTGTGGGGGTTGGATTGGGGGGAATCAAATTCTGTAATTTTGATAGCGATGGGAAGTTGTTGGTTTGGTGATCCTCTTTGTCACACAATGCGCAAGGTGGTGAAATGCGCGGAGGAAGTGGAGTTGTGGGCTCCTTCTTCTTTCTCCCGCCCCCAGTGGTAGCAGGGGGGGTAGGAAGTATGGGGGTAGTGGGGGTAAGGACAGGAATTGTCATGGGGAGTCCTGCCTGTGGGCGAGGGACCATCTCAGGTGTATGTAAGTACCACACTGGGATTGCTAACACCATATTGGGTAGTGTGAGCGTTGCGGCTACCTGAAAAGCTTCTATACCAGGTGGGGGGTAAAAGAAGGGAATTTGAATGAGGGGTCGAGGAACTGTCTCCCAAATGAGACTAGGCCCTTGAGGGGATGTGGATTTGTGGACTGTGGGTGTCGACGAATGTGCAGGAGGCTCCTGTGGGAGTGGTGCTGCGACTGTTGAGACGTCAGGAATGATTGAAGCCTCCTGAGGAGGATGAGTATCCTCCTGGTGAGTGATGATGCATACTTGACTAGGGGGAAGGAGTGGTGGTGCTCCATGGTACGTCCCTAACAAGGATGGATCTTTAAAAATCTCAGGACCCATCTCGACGAGTGGATATACGTCTTTGTTGGTGTGAATAAGAGGAAGAATGTTATCGAGACTGGCAGATGGGTTTGGCTCATAATGGGAGACTTGGTCAATGGTTACAATCTTTCCATTGTGGGGGAACATGATTGTCCGAAAGACGGATGATGCCACTGCCTTCATAGCATACATGTAGCTACGTCCAAGCAAGATATTGTAATCGAGCTGAGCGTCGATAACTTCGATGTCAATGAGAATAGTTTTTCCCCCGAGTTCTACGGGGACATTTTGGAAGAGCCCTTCAAGAGATGATGGTCGTCCGTCATAGGCTCGTAATGTGATGGCGGAAGGTATTAGCTCCGGGGAACCGAGTTTCTGCCATACTGTTTTGGAAATGATGCATGTATATGCCCCTTCATCGATGATACACCGATGGACAGTGATGTTCCATATTTTTACTGGTATTTGAATAGCAACTGCAGCGGGAAGACGTGATTCGCAGCTATCAAGGTCAAAAGTGATGATTCGAGTATCGGCAGGGTCGACTGCCCCCAAGGAAGAAAGTAATGATTTTCGCTGTGTTGGACAAGTCTGGAGGACTTCTAGAACTGACATGGCAGTCGGGGATTGCGCTAAGTCATCTACCAAGCTGTAGTTATGAGCGGCCCTAGCTTGTGGGTTGTGGACATTCCTGCGCAATGGGATGCGAGGGGTGCGTAACGGTGGTTCGGCGGTAAGGTGAGGGATCACTAATGGAGGGCCCGTCGGTGTAGGGTTTGTCTCTGGAGGGACAGGAGTAGACTCAGCTATTGTAGGATACTGATGATTGCGTGTTTGCAGAAGGATTTCTTCCTCACTGGTGAGGAGAATTGTTCACTCTGCTGGATTGTTGGGATTGTGGTATTGGCCTTCCTGAGGTGGGGGATGCTGTGTGTCCTGATGGGTGTTTATGACACCTTGATGTGGGATAGGATTTTGCAGCACGGCAGGAGGGGGTTGTTGCAGATATTATTGTTGTGCCTGTTGCGGGGCATGTTGCGCAGGAGGAGGGGGGAGGCTTCCAGAGTCTTTCAACCGTTTGAAATCAACGATCTGTGGGCAATGGTGAGTGTAATGACCATATATGCCACAAAGAGCATAAGGGTGGATAGTTTTAACAGTATTCCACCCTGGGCGTTTGTTGTTATTGCCCCCTTGGGGGTTTTGGTTCCCTTGGTTCAGGTTTCCCCCAGTGGGTTGGTGTTGTGGGGGTTGAGTCTTGCCTTGACCATGATTGTTGTTATTCCTGTTCTGTCCTTTCCTCTTGGTGTTGTTTGAAAGATGAGTTGGATTGGCTGTGTTCAACTGTTCAAAATTTTGATATTGTTGAGCAACAGAGGGTTGAACAAAATTGACCCCCATATGAGGATGTGGGGGAGCCATGGGTTGTGGAGGACCCGGAAAGGGAAAGTAAGGGTTCTGTGGTGGTGCGGCTCCATAAGGTACATAGGAAGGCATGGCACTTTCACTAGTACTATAAGGTGATGTGGAGGGGGGACCACTGGTGTTTGGAGGAGGTTGATGTATGGAGGGTGCTGGTGGTGGTCCATTGGTGGGTGGAGGTATAGCAACAGGATATGGCTGTTGATAATGGGGTGGGGGGTAATAAGAAGTGCCCCCATATGCTGGTGGGTACTGAGGCGTTCCATACATTGGTGGTGGTTGTGGTTGTGTACTATGGTGTGTGGTGGCACCTATTAGTCCGTCTGCTGAGTGAGACATCCCAGGTTTGTCTTGACCAAATGGCATAGGTTTCGGAAGGTCAGGAAGTACCATGTATAAGTATCCTGACTGTGCATAAATGAGGTCATATTGTTGAGCCTTGCTGATGGATTCCTCTTCAAATTGTGGGAAGGTAGAAGCTACATCCTTACCAAGGAGAGCGACAAGTGATCTAAGAAACCATTTAAGGCATTGTTGTTTCATGGTTTCTGCTTTACACAAACTACGTCGCCTACGCCACTCATGAATGTAGTCAGCGATGTGGGTGGCTGAGGTTTGTTTGAAGTTAGACAGTAGTTCTAGACCATTGTCATGGCGGATGGGTAATTGGAAGAAAGTTAAGAAGGCTTTGGCCAAGGAATCAAAGGTCGTGTGGGACCCTGATTTTTCTTCGACATACCATTTGGCTGATGGGCCAGTGAGTGTACGTTGAAAAAGTCGCAATCTGACGGAATCATCCATAATACTATTGGAAGAACACCATAGATGAAAGGTCATGACATGATTGGCGGGGTCATCCCCTGCCTTCCCTTCAAACTTTGGTATGTCTGAAGGAAGTTTGGTTGGCATTGCAGGCTATGTGGCGTCATGCAATATAGGATCATTGGTGAGCTTGGTGAGATCCGGTATGTTGAGAGAGGCTAAGTATGGCATCTGTAATGGGGTAGGAATGTTAGTTCCAGCCATAGTGTGTTGTGCACCTGATCCTTGATGGGGACTAGGTGGGTTGGTGCTTCCTCCTTGAGAGGAAGTGGGTCCCCCGCTTCCGTGCAAAGGAGAGTGAGTGACTGTGTGACCTTGGGAATTGGACCTAAGTAAGGTAGAACCAAGCAAAGCTAATCCTAAGATAGTGGCACTCACAAGAGTGTGCGAAGGAGGTACCGATGAATGAGTACGACCAGATACTCCCCCTAAAATAGGAGGAAGGTTAAGAAGACGTCGTGAACGACGGGGGTTCTGTGGTTCCCCTATGATGTCAGACTAATTGTGTGAAATGTGTGCAACAAGTGGTGAGAGAAAATATAGAAACAAGAGCCTTTGTTGTGATGGTCTACACAATATATATCAAAGTCAAACTGTAATCAGATGTGCATCATACATAAATGAGAAAGAAGCATATATGTGGGTAAGAGGGTTTTTTGTCCGCGTGGGGGAATCAAAAAAGAAAGCAAATACTCGTGTCCTAGAAGACGTAACATCCTCCCTCTCAAATAGCACTGGACCTTCCAATAGCTCTCAACAGTGGGGTCTGAAGTCACCGGAAGAGACACTAGTGAAGGATGAAATAACTAGTTATAATGAGGGGTAGAGGGTGCAATATCTCGAAAGAGCTGGCGATACCTCCCAATAGCCACACAAAATCCAATCAAGGTGCGATTGCAGCCCACAACCACCACCTGGGTAGATTTCCTAAAATTGGTCACTAGGTACCTCGGTCCAAGTGCGGCATTTAGATTTTTGGCCTAAGAAATGGGTCATGGGCTGGATCCCATCCAAGAGGTGGGTGCCTTAAGGGGGGACGCACAGAACAACCGGACCTCAGCCTTCGACCCTTCACGGGTATCTCCCTGCCTTATGGTGATTGGAACGCTGGACTTGGAGGATTTGAAAGTTCCCTATTTGTCAACTTCTATGTTT
>ML845964.1:0-24744 GCA_009831015.1 Picea engelmannii | reverse complement strand
CTTGAATGGTGTCAGCTCGCACCCGTAGACTTGGATCTCGGAGTGGTTCTGGTACAAGTACCAGTCTCCTGTCTTTGCATTTTCTGAGAGGTGTAGGACTCTCCGGACTTCGTCATTCACTCTTGGCTCAGGCACGCCAGCCATCATACTTACCACAGGGTGGTAAAACTGATCAATGAACTCTGCGAAGTTGTATTCGGTAGAATTTCTCTTTAAAAGAGAAGTCCACGTTGTGACAGGTTGTGGCTTCCCGTCGGCGTCCATCTTCTGCATCGAGAAACTGAATCTGTCTGCTTGGAAGTAGACGAACATGTAAGCTAGGATGGACGAGTACCTGAACATGCCTTCGGTGGCGAAATTTACCAGTTGTTCGTGGATGTTATGGGCCAGAAAGGTGTTGTAATCGAATTGAGTGGTGGGATGTTCATCATTTGAAAATATGGATAGAAAACCCAGGATGGGTTCGTCAACCCATTGATCAGAATGGTACCCAAGCAGGGCACACAAGGAAGAGATAATTTGATTCCCTTTGACGGAAAATAAAGAGGAAGGATACGGGGGATTTGTGGTCGGGAGAGGAGCGGAGGTGGGGAGAAAAAGCTCCACGATTTGAGCTCTCTGTGGGAAGGTCATTTTTTGGTAGAGCTCGGTGAGGATCTACAGGTTGAATGGGGCTGCGAGCTCTGGGTGGTTTATCTGCATCATTTGGTCGATATCCTCTGGGGTAATGAAGAAAAGGACGTCGCCCAAGGAAGAGACAATGGCTTTTTGTTCGGGGACGTAGTGAGCTTGGCACTTGAGCGCGAACTCTGGGAAATGATGAACTTGGGGGAACATATAGAGGGGCAGATTGGACTCCCAGAGGCCAACCTCGTCGCTCTGGTCCAGGAAAACTTCCCGGAGCCATGATTGCAGATCGGAGAAATCAAAACTGCATATGGTGTCCGCTATCAACCGATCTTTGTCAACCAACGGGATTTTATCCAGGTCGACCGGAGGAGGGACGAAAGGATTTTCTTCCTCCTCATCTTGCTTTGTCTTAGAAACCATCTTAGTGAGTGTACCTGCAACAAACCACGTTAGTGGGGTATAATGGTGGTGAAGGAAAACGTCAGGGGAGATGAGTCTTCTGGCGCGAGGAATGTTTTCTGGCGCGATGGAGGAATAACGAATGAAGATAGGCACACGGTGTTTTTATTCAAAACTGGGTCGGTCAGATGCGGGAAAACGGTCAGCATGACAACGGACCAATCATCCTGTTATTAATGTGCAACGGGCCACTTGGGGATGAGACGATAGGTGACGGAGGCCAACGTTTACGGGGAATGACATGGAGGCATGTGATTGGAGGTAAAGTCGCCGAAGGGAGCTAGCCGTAAATGGGAAAGGTGAGGCCTGACAGCAGGGATTGGCAGTAGTTATGAGATGTGACTCAGACCAGGAGCGAGTAGGACAAGTGGGCTCGGTGGAGGGTGACAGCTATGGGTGAGGGGATGTCAGGCGACATGTGGGTGACGGGACTTCTTGAACAATAGGCTTGTGCCACTTGTGACTATGGACCCACCTGTCGGGGATATTCATTCTGGACCCCCCCCTTTAGTTAAAGGCAAAACACTAGGGGGGGCCCGAAATCCATCTGGGACCCTATATCTGCACGATGCATTTGAGGCCGCAGATCTCAGCTCATAATTTAATGTCGATTCCGGACCCCCCCCCCTCCATTAAAGGTAGAACGGAGGGGGCGGTCCGGAATTCAATTTAAGATGTAGATGTGATCACTCATTTCAGAGCCGTCCAGATGTGCTCAAAGATTATAATCAATTCTGGACCCCCCCCCCTCCGGTTAAAGGTAGAACGGAGGGGGGGGTCTGGAATCCAAAATAAACCGTAGATTAGCGCGCCTCTTCCTGAACCGTTTAGATCTGTTCAAAGGTTATCGCCGATTTCGGAACCCCCTTTCTCCATTAAAGGTAGAACGGGCAATGGGGTCTGGAATGCTATAAGGACCGTTGATGTGGGCGCCGTGATCTGGGCCTTTGAAAAGTGAATGAGCCATAGGTAGGGGGCGGGGAATGTCATATGTAGGAGAACTTAGGATAAGGTCATTCTCATAGGTTTTCCTTTCAATTTTTCTCATATAAACCACCCAGGGGACATCAAATCAATTACATCTAGGCATTGGAGTCATAGGGTAACATCTTTATCGTTCTGGCTTCACTTGGGCAAGGGAAACAAGGAAATTAACCTACGTCCTAACCTACTGTCACAAGGCAATTAACCCAGATTAAACAGTTGGGTCAAGATTTTATTCTTTCTAGGGGCTACCTGATCAGGATTAGACGGTCTGATCAGATGTATTCACTAATTCTAACCTAGGGGCTACCTGATCAGGATTAGACGGTCTGATCAGATGTATTCACTAATTCTAACCTAGGGGCTACCTGGTCAGGATTAGATGGTCTGATCAGATTTATTCACTAACCTATCAGCATTGAAAATTTAAAAGAACTTGGTCATGCTTGAAAGGTATGACCAAATTGCTATTATTGCATGGGGCCTTTGCTTCAATTCTTTTCAGCCCTCTTTTCTTTTCTTTCTTTTTTTTTCTTTTTTCTTTTTCTTTTTCTTTTCCTTTTTCTTTTTCTTTTTTCTTTTTTCTTTTCCTTTTTTCTTTTTTACAAATTATTTGAAGAATGCAATATCATTTGTGAACCAAATCACCAGATACAGATAGTATCCAAGTCATAAGATGATTCCCATAAATTATCGGGTGATAACACTAGTAATGAGGAAGTAGTTCCAGTTGCATAATTATTATTCTCATGCAAAATGAATAATTTCTATCTATGAGCTTAAAGGAAAGGAATCCATGTGGTGGGACCAACTTGTGCAAGTGAAATGCATCAAAGAGAAGAATGTTACATGGAAGGAATTCAAGAAGCATTTTGAGAAGAAATACTTAACCAAGAGGTATTATGACAAAAAGATGAAAGAGTTCTTTGAGCTCAAACTGGGTAGCATGACCATTGATGAGTATTAAAGGATATTTTTAGAACTATTGAAGTATGTCTCATTCATCAAGGATGAGACACTTAATATATAGAGATGCCTGAGTGGGATGCCATCTTTCATCAGTGATAAGATTCAATATGATGATCCTAAAACTTTGGAGGAGACCATAAGAAGAGACAAGTTCTAATATGATCAACATAAAGGAAAGCCTGCTTTTCAAATAGCTTGGGAAGAAATGAACAAATTGAATATGGAATGGAGGAAGAAGGGGAACAAGCCACCATTCTTCAGAAACATTTCTCAAGGACATCAAACCCCTAGAGAGGACAAAATGACTGAGACAAGTGGGAAAAGGAAAAGGAAGATACACATTCAGTGTTGGGATTGTAAAGGATACCATTTGTATAGATACTTTTCTCACATAAAAGATAAAGTGAGAGTTTTCCACAATGTATAGAAAGATGAAACAGTGGAGGAAATGGGAATATGTGTTCCAAGGATCTATGCATCCTTGGAAAGAAAGCAAGAATAATTTCAGTCACACATGATTGAAGTAGAAGGTATGATCAATAACCATGCCTTTACTATTTTAATAGATTCAGGAGCTAGTCATAGCTATGTAGATCCTAAGGTAGTGGAAAGATTGAAATTTCCAAGAAGCAAGCATGGGAAATCTTGGCTGGTGCAGATGGCTACAAGAGCCAAGAGAAAAGTTGTTGATTTGGTTAAATCATGTTCAGTGGACATGAATGGGATAAGTACCAAGGTGTTATGAGTAAAATCTCTCTATGGATAGGGTGAACCACAACAGACGAAAATGACTGCAGAAATCAACTCTATCCCAACAACATGCTATATAAACCAATGTGCAAGGAAGATAAGAAAGAGGCCTACCTCGTCCAGATGTTCGATGATGTCCACCATTGAGCACTTTGACCAAAAGCTATATACCTACAACATATTCTCAACAAACAAGAGAAAACAAGCATATGGTGGAAATATAAAGGGTTAGAACATTAGATATCATAGTCCATTAATATACATAACAAATATGCCCATGGATAATAACACATACATTTGCAAGATATCAATTGGATAGGAAAGGCATATTTCTATTAATAAATGATCAACAGAAGTGAAAATATTACAGACTTCCATTTCGGCATGGTTCAGAACCAATAAACTAAGTTCCTTCCAATTGGGCCTCCACCACTTCAATCCTCCACCAAAGGCAAGCTCATATAAGGGAGACAAAGAGGTTCTCCATCAATAAGGGAAGAGATTCGGAGTTGAACACTGTGTTCAGAATTAAAGGACAAAGGGATGCAGACTCAATATGAAGTAAATAATTTCTCCAGAGTAAATTTGCTCTCAAAGTTGAATTCTCTCTCTTTTTCCATAGCTCCAAATTGGCTTATTTACAACCTTCAAAATGCAACTGAAAGGCTGAGTCAGAATGTTTCCAATATATGGAAGTCCAAGTATTAGATATCTCCTATCGTGACATGGAAACCCGACATTTAATTTTGATTTTTTGGCACAAATCACGATGTACGAGGGCTGTAGTGGAGCAACCTGTGTATACACTTGTTGTATAGGGTGCAAGATGCGTAAAAATGGAAAACAATTATATTTTTATGTTTGGATTTTATCATCAGGGAAATTAATTCTGCATGGGGGAATGGAATAAGGCCCTCTCTACAAGATTTCATAGGGTGAGGCAAATCTTTCTCTAACACAAGGCATAGTTGAACATCCTTCCCTTGGGTTCATATGAATGTCTAATTGTTATGGATTGGTTGGAAAAAAACCATGTTGTCTTAGAATATCATAACAAGGAATTTAATTCCTGAATGAGGAAGGGAAGCCAAGAAAATTCCAAGGAATTTCCAGGGAATTTACTATCTGAGAGATCTCAACAATGCAAATGAAGAAGTGTTACAGGAAGGGTTGCCAAATATTTGTATCTCAAATGGAGGAAGAAACTAAGGATAAGGTGCCAAATGTTGAGGATCATGAAGTCCTGAAATATTTTGAGGATGTGGTCAAGGATATACTAGGACTACCCCAAAGAGAGATATGGATTTCTCTATATACTTAATGCCTGGAGAAGCTCCAGTATCCAAGACTCCCTACAAGATGAGTACACCATAGTTAAAGGAACTACAAATGCAACTTGAAGAACTTATGAAGA
Organism: Picea engelmannii; assembly: GCA_009831015.1. NCBI lineage: Eukaryota > Viridiplantae > Streptophyta > Pinopsida > Pinales > Pinaceae > Picea > Picea engelmannii. The sequence goes on along the minus strand of ML845964.1, from coordinate 19,538 downwards.
AGGGGTATATATGCCCGAGTGTGTCACCTTGGGGTTCCCCAAATTTATTTGTGAAGAATAAAGATGGGACATTGATATTGTGCATTGAATTCAGAAAATTGAACAAGGTAACTGTAAAGAACAAGTATCCTTGGCCAATGATCGATGATCTCTTTGAGCAGTTAAATATTGCAAAAAATAATTCAAAGATTGATCTCAAATCTAGTTATCATCATGTGAGAATTAAATATGAAGATATCAACAAGACTTCCTTCAGAAAAAGGTATGGTTATTATGAATTCACGGTGGTTCCATTTGGGTTATCAAATGCACTAGTTGTTTTTATGTATTTAATGAATGCTGTTTTCAGAGATTACCTGGACAAGTTTGTCATTGTATTTTTGGATGACATCCTTATATATTCCAAGTCGAATGGTGTTACAAGTTTTAAGAGAGAACCAATTGAATTCCAAATTGAGTAAGTGCTCATTTTATCAGAATCGAATTCACTATTTGGGGCATATGATATCCGAATAAGGGATAGCAGTGGAGCCTAAAAATATTGAAGCTATTAAAGGGTGGAAAACACCTAAGAATGTGATAGAATTCATATCCTTCATGGGTCTAGCTGGATACTATATAAGATTCATTGCAGGGTTTTCAAGGATTGTTGACCCGATCACTTCCTTGCAAAGGAAGGGGGTGGGGTTTCAATGGAAAACATAATGTGAAAGTAGCTTCCATCAATTGAAATAGTTGTTAACCAGTGCTCGAATTATGAGAATTGAAAATCCTAATGAGGATTTAATGGTTTGCACAGATGCATGAAAATAAGGACTTGGTGGAGTCCTCAATCAGAATGTTTTTGTGGTATGTTTTGAATCCAAAAAATTGAAAGAGCATGAAAGGATCTATGCCACTCATGATTTGGAGTTGGAATCCATAGTACATGCCTTGAAGAAGTGGAGGCACTACCTCATGGGAAAATTTTATTATCCAAGGAAATACCATAATGGTCTGAAATATATATTTGATCAACCAACTCTAAATTCCAGACAAAGTATCTGGTTAGAGTTTCTTTGTGAGTATGACTTTGATATCAAGCACACCAATGGAAAAGATAAAAAAATGGTTTATGCACTCAATAGGAGGGTGCATGGACTGCATGCTATAGTCATTATCATGTATCAAACTAATCTTAAAAGCATAAATTTTGAGGCTGCAAAAGAATATTTGCAGTACATTGAGATAGTAAGAAAATTACAACAAGGCAAAATGCAACAGAAGGTTGAATATTATAAATTGGGAAATGATGAAATTATCTTATATAGGAACAAAATTTATGTACCCAATTCTCATGAATTGAGGAGTATGATATTTAAATAGATGCATAATGTACCTAATGTTGGACACCAAGGATACCAGAAAACCATTGCAACTATCAAGAGCCAATACTATTGGCCAGGCATGAAGAAAGAAATTGATGAGTACATTGCTAAATTTCTAGAGTGTCAAAAGGTCAAGGATGAGAATAAAAAACCAACTGAGTTGTTGTAGACATTTTCCATTCTTGAGTGGAAATGGGAAGTGGTGTCAATGGATTTCATCACAAAATTTCCCAAAACAAGGAAGAAGCATGATTCTATCATGGTGGTGGTGGAAAAGCTTACTAAAGTTTCTCATTTCATTCCAATGAAGATCACTCACAAGGTTACCAGTGTTGCTAATATTTATATGAGGGAAGTAGCACACTTGCATGGCATACCCAATAAAATTGTGTTTGATAGAGACCTAAAGTTCACCTCAATGTTTTGGAAGGGATTATTGAAAGGGTTTGAAACAAATCTAAACTTCATCACAACTTATCATCCTGAGTCTAATGGGAAAACAGAAAGAGTGAACCAAGTGATAGAGGATATGATAACAATGTACGTGATGGACAAACCATCTAAATGGGAAGACTATCTACACTTGGTAGAATTTTCTTACAATAATGGGCACCAAGTATCTCTGAAGATGAGCCCATTTGAGTCACTTTATGGAAGAAAGTGTAACACACCAATAAGTTGGGACAACCCAGCTGATAGAGCAGTGGTTGGGCCAGAGTTTCTCAAGGAAATGGAAGAGAAGATGTCAAAGATAAATCAAAATTTAAAGGTTTCTCAAGACAGGAAAAAAAGATACACTGATAAGGGTAGAAATCACAGAAAATTATGTATTGGTGATCATGTGTTTCTGAAAGTGAAGGCCAATAGAAGTTCCCTGAAGTTGGGAAACTGTTCCAAATTGGCAGCTCGTTATCGTGGGCCATTTGAAATCCTAGAAAGGATTGGGCCTATAGTTTATATGATTCCATTACCTTCATCTATGAATATTCATAATGTATTTCATGTATCTTTTCTCAAGAAATATATACCTAATGTTAATCATGTTATTGATTGGAATGTGATTCAGGTGGATCAAGAATACGCTTTTCAGGTGCATTCGGTACACATTTTGGACCAAAAAATCAAATAGCTCCGGAATCGATCCATCGAGCTAGTAAAGCTCCAATGGACCTAGTATGGTCCTCATGATGCCACTCGGGAGCACGAAGAGGCCATTCGAGAAGAATGTCTGTATATTTATGAAGATTTTTGAAAATCTTGTTGTAATATGTAAATATGATGCTTTGAGGAAAGTGCATAAATAAGGGAAAGGTATTGTACTACCCCAAGGCCAAGCCCCTACTGAATTGTAATTATGTTTATAGGTTGTTGAGCCAAGTGTTTATAAGCTGGGAGGTTTATGTGAATATTAGGCCAGAGAGCATGTTTCAGTTAAGGCCAATGAGCCTATTTTTGTATATGTAATTATGCATATCATTAAAATAAAAATCACATCCCTGCATGTAGAACGACCATGAAGAAAGATTTATGGGGGACTAATCTCCACTAGGTAGGGAAAGGGAAGGGGCTAAGAGGACAGGAAAAAGGCCAAGCTAGAGGGATTATCTCTAAGGGAATAATATTATATTATTATATACTAAAGACTAAGGTTTGGAAAATAACTCATGTTATCCTAAGCCCTTTGGGGAAAGGAATGAATTCCAATTGGAGAGAAACAAGCTCCAAGGGAGCCATGTGTCAATCTTGGCGCATGCAGTTATATGTGGGAACTTTGGTTCGTTGAGAGGGCTCTCTTCCATTCTTGTGAGGATTCCCACGCACTCACAGAATCACACACTGATCCATCCTCTCCATCATGGACCTCTGCAACATTCAGGCACCTCTGGAAGTTGGAATCTCTGAAACATGCAAACCTTGTGAAGCTAACCCATAATTTTCATATGAATCATAGCATGTCTACAAAGTGCCTGATCCATATCACACCCTAGACATTTTGTTGTCGTTTCCCACATTTTTCTCTACATTGGTGTGGCTTTCTATCATTACCAGAACCCATACCCAATTTTTTTTTTGTTATACCCTGAGTGGATTGTCCTAGAAGCTGGACTGAAGAAGCAGATTATCAGGACTATGAGTAACTCTCTCCAAGTGAGAGAGGTTGTTGGGGAAGTGATTTTCCAATAGGGAGCATCATGATAGTCCTAGTGCTTTGAGACTTCTTGTCCGGCTTGTTGCTGAAGCCCTCGAAGAGGAGTGGGGAAGTCAAAGGACTATCGAGAAGAGAAGGGGCAGACTCCCTAGGGTGGGAAAGGCATGTGGGGAATGAGGGACTATAAGTTGTGGACTTTCGTAGACTCTCGGGGACTGAATCCTTCCTAGAGACTTTGTAACCTTATGCTAGCCAAGGATTCACTTTACTCTGGGTGGAGTTTAGTCCAGGCTCGGGGGTGACCCACTGATGATAGCTTGGAGCAGCGTGGTCTAAGGCTGGGAGGTTTGTGGAAGGTCTGCACGTAGTTGGTGGCCTTATTAAATAGATAAGTACTCTTTATATATGCTTAATTACATGATTTATGTTACACATGTGTTTATTTACCGTACGTTTCCCTATAATTCTGTGTATGTTAACATAAAGTACATGTTTATTTTTAATTTATTAAGTATGATATTTTTCCGCAAATGAAAGTGATTCTTTCTATAAGGAGGCATGGCCCTACCCTGGGATGGCTGGGGACTCTATAAATTGGTATCAGAACTTGAACATAGAAGAATTGTAGTAGCATGCCCCGGCTTGGGTGGTTGGGGGTGTTACAACTTCTTTAGATTTGAATATTGTCTTCCATACATTATTTGATTCTATCAAATCTTGGTGATAGACCAAACTCAAATAAATCTTGCTAAAGAAATCGACACCCTTGAGTTGATGAAGAAGATCATCAGTCAAGGGGATCATGTATTGGTTCGTGACAGTGATTTTATTTAGGGCTCTAAAATCAATGCATAGCTACCACATTCCATGCTTCTTTTTCACCAACACAATTAGGCTCCTACAAGGTGAGGATCTTGGTCAGATGTAGCCCTTGCAGATGAGCTCATGGATTTAATGATTTATTCCCTCCTTCTTGAAAAGGGAGTGTATTTATATTATAACTTTGGGAAATGGAGAAATAGGTATCAAATCAATGGGATGTTTTACATAATAGTGCAAAGGAATCCCTACAAGTGAAGTGAAAAGGTTTGTGTATTACTTTACAATCTTATCCACTTATTTATGTTGTGTAGAGAGACCATATGGTGAAGTTGTGGTGGTCGTAGTGACCATTTATTTTCCTTTTAATTTAACCATGAAGAGGAAAAAAATTGTACTTCGTGAGATTAATTTTCAACACTATTTTTCCGAGATCAATGAAATTGCAGTAGTCAGAACTACCTCAAGTACCTTTTTTCTCCAGTTTAGTGGATTACATTTCTAGGTTAGGAGATATTTTATGAGTTGTGTCACCCTATCAAAATTTATGGATCCAACACACTTATTAGGGGAAAATAGTGCATTATAAAATGCACTTATTGGGGATAATAATTGTGTTGGCTTATGCACTTATTAGGGGCAGTAAGTGCATTGGCCAATCTTGAAATTAACCCCAATATGTTTGTTGTCTAGCACACTTATTGGGGGTAAAATATTCGTGGGTCAAATTTGAGATGGGGATCCAAAAATATGTATGAAGGCCCCTAATGGAGGGGTGGATAAGTAGGTAACTGAAAGGTGAGTTTTGATAATACAATATCCCAAAAAATGTTGTTTTGTGTAGGTATGGTATACTTCAAAGTGGTCTGGAGAGAACAGGAATTTGAGGAAATACATTCCCAGGTAGAAGGGGAATCAACCATGTGGAGGGCACTAGATTAGTATGGGTTACTCAAACTCTTTGAGAACCATTTGATGTGGGAAGGAGAAGGGATCATGTCATTCATAGTTGGATACTAGGATCTAGACGAGGGGAGTTTTATGATCCAAGGACAATGACTAGAGATAACAATGTAGGACATATATTTCTGATAAATATTCCCCAACTGAGGGTAGTTATAGAGAATCCACCTTTGTTGCATTGGGGGAGGAAACTAGAGGAATTTTAAGACCTTACTACATACTAGATTCCCTAATCCAAGAGTTTGCAATATAAATTGCAGACATTGAGTGGTTAGAAACTTGATAAGTGGCTATAATAGTGATCCTAATACTAGGGAGACACACTTTGTACAAAGTGTTTGGGGGCTATATGAAAGTGGTGGAGAGGGTGTTAGATGGTACTGACTTTGTGTGGGAACAAATACTATTTATGGTGTTGAAGCACCAATTATAATCATCATGTAGGAGAGTGTGAGGAGGGAATTGTTCATTTGGGAAAATTCTATGTTCCTTCTTCTTTGAGCATGTTCCTACACTTCATCCACATGTACGCAAGAGCCTCGAATGCACTGATTGGCTAAGATGTTATGGATAGCGAGAGGTGGTGGGCTCAAGAATATGTTCGAGGTCAATTTCTTTAGACACTGGAATAATCTCCCAAATATGATTGAGGAGTATTTGTACTCAAGGATAAACTTCCAGGAAGATCCTAAGTTACATTTATTGACAGGACGAGCACGAGGACTAGATGGTAAGTAGAAGTCTTTTCATCTTGTTGTATATCTATTTATTTCATTTATTATGATATTCCAATATTTTGTACTGACACTCTTTTTGTGGGAAATGTGTATATATAGAACTAGTGAGGCCTGCGGGATAAGAAACAAGTAGGACGTCTATTCCATCTATTAATCCCAGACTAGTGGGGTTTGGGGAGAGAGAGGTTTTCTATAAGGATATGGAGGATCTCCACTGAAGGTTAGAGATACGTTTTACTAGGGAATTATAATATGGGTGGCATATCATGGATGAACACTATATAGGATCATGTGTTGGTGTACAAGCTGAGTGGAACTCTATCCTATGGAGAGTAGGAGTTGTGGGGTAAGTCATACATGATCTCTTGTCACGGGACATGATGCGATTGGAAAATATTGCTCCAAATTATGAGGATTATTAGCATGGGTGGCTTTCATGCCCCCAAATTTTGTATATATGTAGAAAGTGATGGGCATGCCAACTATACAGTAGAGTAGTGGACTCAGATTTATACAACATTTGATGATATTTTTTGGTTTTTTATATAATATGGTGATGGAAATATATATACATGTGGTTTTATGCTAAATGAAAATGTATAATGGATGGCATGTATTAATGGTTATGAATGATATTTTAGAAATGAATGGAGATGGTTATCTTCTTGTAGATGCATGTGCTAAATTCCAATCTATGATATTGTTTGCAATGGTATCTACAAATTTATTGTGATGTCAAGGAATGTGATTGAATGTAATGGAATCAAATTATTGTACAAGTATTTGAACTTGTAGATATCTCCTAAATAATCATTGGTGACGCACATGATACATACCATTCAATTTCATTACAAGTAGTTAGAAATAAAAGTAAACATCAAGGTGATAAATGTGATGACCAAGGGCATCAGATAACAAACCTATCACCACATCACTGTTATGGTATTAATTCCCACATTATAGTGTCAGGAAGGACATACAAAAGATGAAATATGAGACACACGATTTTTTTCAATATTTAGTAAAATTTTGAGGGAGGTTGTTGGTCATTTTTCCAACAAAGAGTGATAGGTCACTAGTCATACCACTAACAACCCGTGAACTTTCACAAGTCAAAACTATACAAAGGGAAACCACCCCTATAACCTTCTAGATTTGACATTTCTCAAAGAGGTAAGTTATGTATGAGTTGGTTCTTCATGGCATGAGACTTGGAACTCACAACAATCGAGTCTCCATGTAGGATTTATACCTAAAGGAGATAGTTCTATGGTATTTCTCTAGTTGGGCTGACATGAATTCCTCCAAAAGTTGGGAATAATCAAACTTTAGAAGGACCGTAGAGGTTAATGACAATAGAAGAGATAAAAAACCAAGGATGTCCTCATAAACTATCAGGTCATGGTCATAACCTAGGATTTGGAAGATGATGGCCAGAGCTTTGCTGGTGGTTTTAGGGAACATGCCATATTTCAATGGACATTAGGTAGTTGGTAGTGAAGTATTAGGGGATAAATGGTGTCCTGGAAAGATATCTTTATCAGTTTGAGATAACTCCTAATATGTGGAATCTAATGTGTATTCTTCCATGGTTCCATAGGAACCTTTAGGGGAAAAGAGAATTTGGGCCAGAGAATCTGAAAATATATGGAATATGATTTGATGCCCATCAATGGAGATTACTTTTCCCTTGGAATCTTGGTACTTTGTTTCACACTAGTGAACAATATCAAGGAAATTAAAATTTTGTGGGATGTTAGACAAGACAATATTTGATTCCTATAAGTGCAAATAATATCGAGTGTTCTTATCATTTTTTTAGGCATTGTTAATGATTTGCAACGATTATGGAAGGACAGGTCCAGGTCGACAATGTCACCATATTAGTTAATTAAAGGTCCGTCAACAGCTTAAGGCTTCTTAGAGGAATGAGACTTACTAGGTTTTGTAGCAATATCCATTTTAACAATTTAATGTTGGAAATAAGTTGCAGTAGTGAATATATGGACTAAAAGGGTTCTTCGGTTTGGAGGAAATGAAGGAGGAGTTTGTTGTAGTTTGATTGGGAGCTTGGGTGTCTAACTTGGCAATTTCAAGATGTTGCTTGTTGTTCCCATTGTGGATTTTTTTCCTTATTTTACCCTTTGGGATGCCACACATTGTCACATAATTGATGAAAACCTTTGAATTAGATAAAGGTGAAAAAATGGAGTGAAAATGGAGTGAATTCATGTGTGACGTCAGCTGGGACACATAGTAACATGGTGGCACTGTATAGGTCTATAGTGGAATCTATGTGGCATGAGAAAAATCCACATGTCATCGAATTCAGGGTTTCTACTCTGTGTCTTTGGTGTCCTCTAGTGGGTACCCCTCATCTAGGTGGAAGTTAATGGTTCATCTCTATGATTTCCCAATTGGTATTACCATATATCCTCTGCCATTCCTAGGTTCTACTGTAAGGAGGTAGTTCAATGTGACATGTCAGTGCCACGAGGTGATTTTTCAATGGCCAAGTGTGCATCATGGCTCAAGGGTGATAAAAAATAAATTCCAAACCATAAATTGATGTCACATGCCCTCCATGATAGTTTTTCCTTTGTCTTTTTGTGATGTGACACCACTCAAAAATTGACGCATGTCCATCAGTAAACTAATTTCCCATCACCCAGGGGTCCTTAATATTCTCGCATGTTCGCAATGCAACATGTGCTTAGAGCCATTGATTTGGCTCACTTCTGATATTTTTTATGATTGGTCCCCATGTGTCCTTTGGCCCTCAGTATTAGCCCATGGTTCTACTATAAACTACCTCCCCCAACAATTTAGAGGTTTTTGGGTAGTGATAAGCCCTGTTTTGGACTGTGATAGGTTCTGAACCCTGATTTAGGTGCCCTGGGATTTTATTTTATTCCCTTTTCATTATTTCATAAATAGTTGGGTCTACGCCTTTATCCATAGGCCCAAATTAAGTTATGTGGCTTCAAACATTTCTCCATTGATGACAAAATTGAATCTTGAACTAACATTGGCTCCAAAAAGGACAACATATCCCTATGATCTGTTGAGGATTGTAGACCTTGTGCCTTCATCTATTGCGTTATAGAGTCTACATTCCAAACTCAATTACCCCTTTTGGAAGATTGCTCTAGATGATGAAAACAAGAGCTCTCAACAACATATACGTTAGCACCCTATATAACTTTAAATTAGAAAAGAGAAGTAAATGGAGAAAAATTGAACAATGCAGGGAAGAAATGAAACTAAGATACTTATTTACAAGGTGAAATATTCTTACATTGTTTAGTAATGCATAAAGTATTTGAGGAATATCCCATTTACAAAATCCCTAAGAAATTCCCCATCTAGGTGAGCTAGCTCATAGGTATTTTTTTTGTCACTGTAAAATCCTGGATATGTCCAAGCCATATATTTCCAAACTTTCCATGCTTCCCTTTGGATTCTGTTCTGGCATCCCATTTAAGAACCAAATCTATTGTCATGAAATTTCTTTCTTTGGTCCTTTTTTCAAAGACATCCTTCATCTTTTCCTGATGAATCTATGATTTAATTTTCACATGTTCTCTTGTTTGTTGAACTTCAATTAATTGATTTTATCCTCCCTTGCATATCATCTCCTTCTTTTTTCCATTTTGTAATAATTTCATCATAGTGATGATGATATGGATAGGAAAAATGTCCTCCAATACATATACCAATTGAAAGGGGGAAGTTCTAATTGATCTTTTTGTGCTAACTTTGCTTTCCCAAAATGCATATCTTAAATGAGAGTCACGTGCCTTCTTATTTTTTGACAACATCTTCTTGATGATCCTAATCAGACTTTTATTTTAGGGTTCAACTAAACCATTCCCTTGTGGGTAGCATTCAATTTAATGCCAAATTTTTGTATTGTAATATTGGTTGAAATGTATCATTTTGGCAGACTTAAAGTCTTGAGCATTGTCATTGATAATATTCCTTGGGCGCCCAAATATAGCCAAGATGTTTTCTTCAAGGAATTTGATAATGAATGAATCTATTGTTTTCTTTGTGGGGATGGATTCTACCCATTTAGTGAATTAAAAAATAACACTTAAGATACACTTATTTTGTCCACTTGTATTGGGATTAATTTCACCAGTAAAATCCAACCCCCGCTACTTGAACGGTGTCTCAAATCTGATGGTTCTCAGTGGGAGTGGAAATAGTTTTTTATTCCCAATAAACATATGAAATTCTACATATTCCCTAACCATTTAGCTTACATAAGAGAACAAAGAAGATCAATAATAACCATCTCTGAGGATCTTATAGGCATAGATGATTTTAGGGGATAAATTTTTCAAATGGGATAATTTTCCATGGTTTTTCCCAAAAAACGATTTCCCAATTTCCATTTTTTCTAAAAATGATTCACCCAAATTCCATAGAATAAAATTATTTTACCTTAAAAATTGCCAGAATTTTATAGAAATTGTATAAAATCCTTAGAAATTTGAATATTTTTACAAAACTATCGCTAAACATTTCACATTTTTCATATTAAAGACTAGTAAGATTAGACGAGGTTTCTACATTTTAATCTAAATTTACATCCTTAAAATTATCCCTACTTATAGGCAATAGCTCTCCAAGCATGGTGAACACTACATACTCCTTTATGAAATTTAGTGATGATACCATTAGTTTATTCTCCAATGACACAATTAAGCAAGATACCTCATGGATCCTTCCAAAACAAGTTTTCCCCTAAGATACAATATTTCACCACCTTAAACTTAATGGATCTAGTCTTGGCCTTATCCCATGTTGGTGGTAATAGAAAATTTTGTAGATGGTAGATCATACAAATCATACTGGGATAATTTGTAATCTACCTTAAGGAATAGTTCTTGTGTTTCATCCAATTTAGGCTCTACTAATAGAAGGTGTAATGACAACACATGCACACTTAGAGATTTGTAATTTGACTCAGCCAACAACTTGGCTAGTCCTTGTCCATTCACTAATTTTGTAGGTTTGATCTCTACATCATAATCAATAATTTTAGCAATCCACTTACCTCTTCTTCCTCCACTATTATGTTTTATGAGGATGTCTTTAATGACAGAAGTAGGAATATATGCTATAATATTTGAATGCAATACATAGTCGTTGAAAGATTCTAAGGATTTAACTAACGCATAAGCTCGGTTTTTTATACCACTATATATTAATTAAACATCCCTCAATGCCTTGTTGAAAAAGGATATGGGACGCTCATGATCTTCTTCATTTATTTATAATAACACAACAACAATGGTATTTTTAGAGGAAAAAACAAATATGAGAAATTCCTTGTCATAATTGGGGCTATTATCTGTAAAATAGAGGCTTATAGTCTCACCATTTAACAAACAAATAAATCTATGTAAACAAATAAAAACTTATCTCTTTAGATGAAATAAAAGACTTGACCAACCAAGCCACAAGTCAATTCATCTCAAATAACATTGAAGTCGACTACCTAGAAGTTGAGACATGAAATGAGTTAGAAGAAAGGAAAGTCAAGTTGGATTCTAGGTCGAAAGTTGAGTCAACCAAATTATCGTCGACTATGGGAGTCAAACTAACTAAATGAGACCCCAGTCAAAATGTTGGTGGATTGGGTTGACTAGGAATGCTTGTCGGTCAAATGAAACCATCCAAGAAAGAGACTCATCATATATGGGTCTAACTGAGGTTAAAATCAATAGTTGGAAGAAGAATTCGGTGACCCATGACATACAAAAAACACACAGAGGTGATGTTTGCAACCTATAAAACACAAAAAACGTTTTGAATTCAATTGAAGCATTCAATGACAAATAAAAACATATGTGGAAAAATTGATAGTTGACTAAATTGCAAAAATGGGTATTTGATTTATGTGTAGTTAATCAACACCTAAACAACCCCATAAGTCAAAGTAGGATCTGTATGTGAATTACAGGACAAGGAAAATTCCCTGGCAAAGTCAAGAGTGTATAGAATCACTTATAGACCAAGTACATACATCGAATAACATCAAAATTGACTTTGGGAGTGAGACAAAACACCAAACGACTCTCAAAACGAAATTAACAACTTCTAAATAAATAAAAATGACTTTGAAAAAAGGGACATCAATTTCCTACCTCAAAAGCAATGTATGAGTATGATTAAAGAGGTATTAATCTAGATTACTAACTCATGGGGATTGTATTAATATAAAATGAGCTCAAACACTAACTAGCACAATTTTTTCTTTTCTAAACAATACGTAGACAACCATTAATTTACAATGAAAACCATTTAACATTCATAAACAATGAAACCAAAAAAAATCATCACACATAAACTAACAATTTACCATTGAAACCCAAATGGGAAAACCAACATTCTTTTGGCTTTGGCCAGGCTCTTTATTATTCAACAGTGGGAAAGTTACAAGCTCTTTGGTTCATCTCTATGCTCCTAAGTGACAAATGGGTAGCCTTTCTGCATCATTCACATCCAAAGAACATGTTTCTCATTGTGGGGAAACATGATATAGAATACTAAGTTGATCTGAAGGATATTTGGAAGGTCAGGCATCCCTAATGCTTTAACTTCTCTATAGTATATTTCTCCTTCTTCTTTTTATCTATTTGTATTTTATCCCACATGGAAAGGGTCTCATTAAAGTATCATTATTTATTTTTGCACAACAATATACTTCTTGAATTTAAATATATTACATACAAAAATGGACATCAGTCGTGATTGCATGGGACCCTTCATGCCAATAAGTCAATCTCCTTTTTCGTTCATAGCATTAAATTTTTCCTATGTTGATCATCTTAGATATTGTGTTGATAACCAATTTTTCTTGTCAGATCCTCTTTGAATCAGGATAACTAAGAATAGATATTCTCCAAATGCCTCTTTGATTTGTTGGAAGGATGCCCTAAATTCAGTAGTCCATTTCATATCATGGTCCTTTTTCAACATATCAATGATGTTCTTCATTATTTCAACAAACTTTAGGATGAACCTTATAAGAAAAATTATTTTACCCAAAAATGATTGCACTTATTTCTTATTTATGGGAAAACCAATATTTTTAATAGACTCCACCATTTCAAAATCTATTATGACTCCTTCTTTGGATACCATGTGGCCTAAAATATTTCCTTATTTCATGGAAAAATGAGACTTGTTGAGGTTCAAGGACAAACGAAACTTCCTATATCAAACAAAAGTCTATCTTAAATTCTTAATGCCATATTCATTAGTCTTTGAAAACATAATCATATCATCAAGGTAGATAACAATATATTTGTCCGTTCCTCCTACAAATTCTATGTCCATGGATCTTTGGAATGTTTCCCATGCATTTATCAACCCAAAAGGAATTTTGTCATACAAAATATTTTCCTAGGGTGTTGTGAATGTTGCCTTCTCTCTGCCATCAAACTAAATTGCCAATTATACGTTGAGAAACCATACATCATGGAGATTTTGTTTTCCCCTACTACCTTCTATAGTATGCAATCCAATTTAGGTAATGTATAGTTGTCTTTCAATGAGCATTTTTTCATAGTTCGAAATTCCACACAATCTCTCATCTCACCAGTCTTATTTCTCACAAGAACGAAGTTGACCACCCATTCAGAGTATATGAGACGAATTTGATTTGAGCATACAATAGTTTCATCAATTCCTTCCCAATAGTAGGTAGAAAAATGGGATTGAATTTCGTGATATTCTTCCTAAACGGTTTAGTACCAGGTTTTAGGGGTATGTTGTGTTGTATAATGTTGGTGTCATAAGTCTTCAAGTCCTCATATTTCCATGCAAACACATCCACATACTCTCTAAAAAAATTCATATATTCCTTCTTATGCTCAACAGATAAATCTTTAGACAAATTGATATGCTTTGGTTCATGCTCTATCCCTATATTACAATTCTCAATAATTTCATTCTTTGGGAGGACAAAAGGTTTGGCAGGTTCATCATTTATGTCAAATAGTTGCTCCAAAGGTACCAGCCCCTTTGGAACAAAATTATTCTCGAGATGCAAGGCATTATGATCATCCATATGATTACTAAATGTAGGAACTATTTTAACTTCTCCTATAATCACATATTCAATCTCTAAAACATCATCTAAGTCCATGTGGATACTATAAAACTCATATATTACTTCAATAAATCTCTTAATTTGTTGAACATCTTCAATTCCCTGCCAATATTTCATGTTGTCTAGAATATATGGTATAAATTTCATCTTAATTTCATACTTGAATTGAGGGATGGTTGGTGGTTTCAAAGTACTATCATCCATTGCTAGGGAATATGCTTGATGATTGAACTCCCTAAGGACATTAGTGATGTTGAAAGCTTTCTAAAAATTTCTATCAAATCACAAACCTGATTTTTGTATGAAGACATCCTTGAGTGCCTTGTTTGACAGAGGACTTTGACCTATTTCACTACTAATTTTGAATCTCTAAACACTCCCAACTTAGTAATTTCCATCTTTCATGTAGCCTCTGAGCCCAGAATCAAAACTTCATATTCAACTACATTGTTGGTATCTTTGAACTCAAGCTTGTAAGAATAATGAATTTCTTTCTTGGAAGGAGAAATTAGAACTAATCCACCTCCCACTCCTTCTTTCAAATATTCTCCATCAAAATATATCTTCCATACACCATCAACCACTACCACCACCTTTGAAGGAAAATCTACAAGTATAGGAACTTCATCATACTCCTCATTTACTGATAGAATACAACAGCCAATGTCTTTATCAACAACATATATGGGATGATGTTTTGTATTATTCTAATGAGTCACCACATAAGAAAAATTGGTTTCCATATAAAATCTCCTATTTTCCCCTCCAAAGACTCACATTGTGGAATAATTCATGTCTATTTTCATGGTACCTCCTAGGTTTCCTTCCCATTTTCTTTACAAAAACATACCATAGTTAGCAAGCACATCAACCACTACAACATCCATCATAATTCTTTTGACAGGTAATTGAGCCAATGTGACTACCATGTCTTTGATTAGACCTTTACACTTGAATTTTAATGAATGAAAAGAGTATAGTTCATGGTATGGCCTAGTTATCTCTATTTCCAACTTCTCCATAACTATTTTGGGCATGAGGTTGTGAGAATATCCATATTCTAGCATGCAATTATGTGGCATTTTTTCATGCATAATGAGTGTTACCTAAAAAGGAGCAATATAATATTACTTCTCATCTATGTGAGGTCCAAATACAATAACAAGGCATTCATCATGGACATTTAAAGTATCTGGTTGATTTGTAGATCCCAGTCCATGCATGACCTTTTGAATATGATTATGGTAAGAGGAAGTTTTATCCAATTAAAATAAAAGAACAAGAATACTGATTTTTGATAATTCGTTTTCAATTTTAAATGTAGGAATATGCTTTTCAACTTCCTTATGTTCAATTTCCATTTTGTTGAAATATTGTAACTACAAAGAATATTCTAATTATAATTGAGTTATTATCTTATAGATCAATCCCCTTTTGTGGATTCATGATGTCAGGACTTATGTATGACCAAATCCCCTTTTATGGATTGGTCAAACCATGTTTATATGATGTTAATTGAGAAGTCATACCCTAGGGATAATTAAAATGGTTTTAACCACTATTTGAAGAAGTCAGCCCTGCAAAATGAAGAGACAGAACCCTAGCACTTCTCAGCTAGAATAAATAAGAGAGGGCGGTTCCTCATTAGCACACTCAATCAAGTCACTCATCTAGTGCGCAAGTTTGAAGGAAGCTACAGTTAGAAGAAGGAGAAGAGAGAGGCACATTTCTTAGTCTTTGATATTCTCTAGTGTTTGGTATTTTATCTTGGCATTGTATTGGCAATCTATATTAAGGAAATTTTTGTTGGGTTTTCTCCCGTATGAGGGTTTCCCAGGATAAAATCTTGTGTACCTTGTGATTTTGTTTCTTTCAGCGATCTTACTTATGTTGTTATTGTCTAGTAAATTGAAAATAACTTAATAGCAGCTCTAAATTTAACATGTGTTCAAAGATAAAATGAGTAGAGCATATTTCACCGAGTAACCAAAAACGTCATTGTTTCCATACAAGAAAATTAGGGATTTTTATTGGAAGGGAATTTTGGCCTAAAAACCATATAGAGAAGTGTGCCCTAGCCTAGTCAACTCATTGGCAGCTTGAGCACACCTTTTCAGTGGCCAGAGACTACGAAAAGTGAAACCCTATTTTTTACTAGTACCAAAAAATTAGCAAACCAAAACTAGTACGAGAAGTACCATTCTATATTTGCGCAGGCTCAGTTTCAAGGGATAAAATTTGGATTTTTTGAAGACTGAATACACTAGCCTAGTAGCCTCAGCCCAACGCACCTCCTGGTAAGTTCATATTCAATTTTTGAGCACTTTCAATTTTTGGTCATTTTCCCAGCTCTAGGTCAAGATGTATGCAAGTTAGAAGGTGTGGAAAACTTTTTTTTTTTTTAAGTATAGGATTTCACTCATTCTTTAAGAGAACGACCTTGAAAATTTCTTAAAATAAAATGTACTGGAACCCGAATAAGTTGCAGCCAAAGAAAAGTACCTGAAGGATCTGGTTAGGGCCAAAAGAATCATTGCAGGTTCTATTAAAGACCACTTGATCCCTCAAGTGTCTTCTAATAATACTGCAAAATAAATGTTTTATTCCCTAAACAAAATGTATTAAGGAAGGGACATCAACCAAAAGATGAATCTGAGAACCCAACTCAAGAGTACAAATATGCAGAAAGGAGAAATAGTTCATGACTATTTCTATAGGGTTTCTCAATTAAAGGAACAACTAGAAGAAATTGGAGACAACCTAGATGAATATGAACTCATAATTACAACTCTTAATGGTCTCACAATACCTTGGGATGACTTCATCCAAACTATCTCTGCAAGAAAGGACAAACTCCAATTTGACAGTCTTTGGGAAGAATGTGTTCAAGAAGAAGAAAGAGTAGCCAACTGAGAAGCACTATTATTAAGAGATGAAGATAAAGCCCTAGATACTCATGCTAAAGGATAGAATAAGAGGTCTCACTTCCAAAAGGAGACCCACCTTCAGAAGGAATCTCACTCTCCAAATATATTCACCCACTTCCATAAAGAATCTCACCCTCCAAGGAGATTCCAGAAATATCAGAAGAGTCAAAGAAGAGAACAATATTTCTCCTCTTGTCAATGCTATTGTTGGTGAAATTACATGAATAATATATTATCAAACATAAATTATTGATCGAGATTTGTAATCAGTAGAGTTGATGTACTATATGTGTCGATAACAGAAAAGGTTCCTATGTATGTTTAATATATCTTAGATAACAAAACCATTTAGAAACCAACACACTTTTAAAAATAGAAATATTCACACAATTCAAAATATGGAAAGAAACAATCATAAAGAAGGAAAATCTCTTTCTTAGGTGATGGACCTGTTCATTGATGGCTCATGAAAGGAAAAGATGAATTTTGATTCTATCTCCTGGAGAAACTAAACAAACAACAATTAAGACTTTGCGCATTCAAAACATTCCATTATAGGTGAATGTAGGGTGAGGGATGGAGGTCTTGATTGTGCATGTGTTAGCAAGGTGTAACCTAATCAATTATGGAAAATAAATCTAAGTTTAGTGGGATGATCCATTAAATCTCGTGCATGGTGAAAGACGGAGATCCAACTATTCCTAGATTTCCACACTTTGCAACAAATTCGAATAGTGAAATCAAAACAAAATAACATGAAATCAAAATAACAGGTACATGAAATGAAAATCTACACTAGCAATTTACAATGATCTTACCAAGATGGATCAGTGGCCCTTATCGATGCCAACATGGAATCTTTTAGATCAGTAGATGGTAACTTCTTAGAGACACAATATCATTGAATTCAAACTTGCATTTGTAACATCCCCGACCACCCATGTCGAGCCACGCTATGCCAGAGAACTCTTACATTCTCTCTGCGGAAAATATTGTAACATACCCAACATCCAACTGAGCTATACCACATAAAATTTTTGAACTGCATGCAATTAAAATATACATGCATAGAACTCCTGCAGAAGCATTATATATAAAATGTAAACATACAAATACATCTGTAAATACATGGATTCACATTGAAATAATAGTAAACATATACATGCATCATATACAGGAAATACCCATAAAAATAAACACAGTTATAACCGCACATATGATAACCCATAAAAATAAACACATAAATAACAATGAAACATGTAAATTTATCACACAATTGGCACTTTTCTTGGTAAGAATGTCACCAACTACATGAAGACCTTCCACGAACCTCCCATCCTTAGAACACACTATTCATCACTCTCAACTGTGAGTCACCCCCGAGTTGGGACTAAACACCACCAGGGTAAAGGGATTCCTAACCAGGCTAAAGGCTCATAGACAACATGAAAGACTCTGTCTCAGGTTCCAACTCAAACTAATAACCTAAAATCCCTCCTTCCCGACATGCATGTCCCACCCAGGAAGTGTGCCCCTTCTCTTCTCAATAGTCCTTTGGCTACCCCACTTCCTTTCCAGGCTTCAACAATAGGCTGGATAGGAAGTCTCAGAGAACTGTAGTTGCAGTTTAGCACCTTCAGAAAATCAATTCCCAGTAATTATCTCAGCCAGATATTTTCTCACTATCTCTTATGTTTGGTATAAATCTCTAGTCTCTACTATCTTTGTATGTTTCCTATGAGATCATAGGTTTCATACCTCCAATCTTTTTCATGTACCTTTCACCATGAGAAGGCCTCCTTATATAACCTTGGAGAGGCCCAACCACTTGAGATATCTTTGGGATAAGTTGAGGATTCATCTCCTTCATTTGAGGATCTTCCCTAAGATCATTAATTGATCTTCTATTCAAATCCAACCACCTTTAGAAATTGAGGATATTCTTCCCTATTTTATCTCAACAAACCAAAAAATCACTCAGAAAAGGGATCGCTCCACCAAAAGGGTGCACAGAGCACTCAAACACTCCCCCAAAGAGGCTCAGGGAGTGCTAGCAGTCCCTGACAATGGCTAGGGGAGCACTCCTCTCCAAAATCCATTTTTGAGTGGTTCTTTCAGTGGAAAAAGGCTTGTACTCCTTATCAACTGATTTCTCTTCTTCAAAACTAGTCTTTGAGGTGTCTTAAGTGTCTTTATGATGTTGTTAGAGGCATGACATAGGGAAGATGATAGGATGATTTTTGTGACACTTGCGACACTTACAACACTTGTAATGATGACACTTGCGACACTATTGAAGTGAGTAATTTTGAGGTGTCTTAAGTGTCTTTATGATGTCATTAGAGGCATGACATAGGCAATATGGAAGCATGATTTTTGTGACACTTGTGACACTTGTGATTAAGATGCGACACTTGCAGACAATATGCGACACTTACAACACTTGTA
>ML845963.1:8464-28569 GCA_009831015.1 Picea engelmannii | reverse complement strand
CCTTCCCCCTCGCCTCCCGCTCTCTCCTATATCTGCTCCTCTCTCCTACATCTACCCCCCTCTCCGTCTCCCTCTCACTCTCCCTATCTAACCCCCATGTATTTCTCCCTCTCTCTCCCTCTCACATCCTTATACATGGGAAGACCTAGACATCACAAGGCATGGAAAGACCTAGACCTAGACCTTGCCTTGACATGCCTCAAACTATCACACCCACTTCCTCTCTATCCTCCCCTCTTTATTTCTCTCTCTCCCCTCCCCTGTCTTTCTCTCTCCCCCCTCCCTCCCTCCCTTTTACCCTTTGTCCCGCCCTCCCCTATTACACCTCCTCTCTCTTCCACGTCCCTACCACCCTTTCTCTCTCTCCTCATTGTTAGTCTTAGTCTCACTCTCTCTTTGTCCCTATTTCTCTCTCTTTATTCCCCCTCTTTGTATCCCTCTATATCCCCCCATTTCTCTCACTCTCTCTCTACCCTCCCTTCTATTATTCCCTCTCTTCTCCCCTTCCTCTCACTATCCCTCTCTCTACTCCCCCCCCCCTCTCTCTTTCTCTCTCTCTCCTACATATGTCCCTCTCTCCTACATTTACCTCTCTCTATCTTCCTCCCTCTCCCTCTCCCTCTCTCTGTTTGTATGGTTGTAGGTGATATTGTACTTTCATTATTTAACCTAACATTTTCTTGATCGAATTGTTTTTTATGTCCTGCCTCTTCATCTTCCATCTACAAACATACAAATATAGTGTAATAAGTATATATACATGCATATATAGTATTGCGTACATAAAAAAAAAAAAAACCATATCAGTGAGCTTTTCATAAATAATACACATTCTTTTGAAGCCATGCTTCATGCCTTCTCTCAAAATATCTTATGTTGGTTGCACGCCATACTTTGTTTCATGCGTGTTTAATAATCCATAACAAAGCACAATCAATATAATTAACACAATGTAATAACCCTACTTGTGGCTACTCAAAATCTATGCTTGTTGTTGTTATCTTCTGGGTAGTTTTTGGGTTAGGATTGTTGGAATACTGAGAGAGGGGGGGGGGGGCTGAATCAGTATTATGAAATCTTGTACCTCTTTTAATCATAACATGTAATCATTAACTTTATTAGAGTATATCATCAATATATCATGAGCAATATCAATAAACAAAGCATAACAAATAACCACAGATACACAATACAATGGAATTTACGTGGAAACTCAAATGGGAGAAACCACATAATGTTTTTTTATATGTCAAGGATTACATTCATAGGAAGCACCAACTTCCAAATTCTCTAGAACCAACTGAAGGAGGCACCAACCCCCTAATTTATAAGCACCAACCTCATAGAAGCTCCAAACTCCTGAGTTCTCTAGAAACAACTGGAAGTAGGCTACGACCCCCTGATTTACAGACACCAACCTGAAGGAAGCTCCAACTCCTTGAGTTCTACGGCACCAACCAGAAGGAGGATACAACCTCCATTCCTTTCCTCATCCTACCACCCTGAAGTATAAGTGTAGACTCACTATCACTACCACTGATCAACCTATAACTGCCATTATCACTAATACATCAACTTGTCACTTTTGATGCATCTGCCACTATCTTTGCCACTGTAATTGTCACTTTGACTGCCACTATCACTATCATTGTCACATAAACCTATAACTGATGATCAACCGATCATCCAACCTGTCACTGTCTCTGTCACTGATTAACCATAGCTAGATCCACTCACATGGATACCAAAACCATCACCAAACCATGTACATCAACTATGTACATCAACCATCAACCATGTACCAGAATATGTACCATACCATATGCCAAGTATCCAAGATGTGCCAATGTCTCAACAATGTGCCTCAAGTATGCACTATAACCATCAAGATTATATGCCAATTATGTACCTCAAATATATGCCAACTATCACAAAGATGTGCCTCTAACAATGAACCATAACATCCATAAACTAAGTACCAATGATATGTCTCAAGCATGTATTAATATCACCAAAACATGGACCTCAACCATATACAACCATATACCAAAAGGTCCTCCAAGAAATTCCTTAACCATGTGACATATCATCCATGAAATAAGCCTCAAACTAATGCATAAAAGACATACCTTTACTCAAACTTTGCTACCAAAACTTTGTGGCCAAAAATTTGCGGCCAAAACTTTTCTACCAAAAATTCACTACCAAAACTTCTCTACCTCAGAAATGCTACAAAAAGATTTACCAAAAGATCACTTGAAAGATAGATAATGATTGAACTGGTGTATGTGATCCATATTATTTTCGACGCGAAATGAGAGCGGAGATATAATAACGAAATGTACAGAGATATATCAGTTATACAATAATATGACATATATTTATCAAAGATATAATGATAAACACAGAGATACACCAATACACAATTTCTATTAATGAGCGAAATGTACAAGACTGTAAAAATACAGAGTGAAAGACTCGCTAAAATGGAGGGAACTTATCTCCGAGTAGAGATGTGACAGCTACTCACATTCACAAGAATATGGATTATAATGAGTTTCTAAAGTCATTTTTAACATAAATAAAGTCCAAAACCCTAACCCTGGAAGATGAAAATCCAACAATTTTTTGGACCCCATTTTGGGTAGTTTGGTGTATCAACTTCCCATGGACGTAACTTTGGCATACGATCTCCGTTTGGGGGGCATGATAGCTTGTTGGAAATTTATCATTGAGGAGATTCATGTTGGGGGATCAATCAAGCCTTTGAATATCATTGAAGTGCTTGATCCCGAGAAAACTTCATTTAGGCCCTCAAAATGGCCCCGAAAGTTTAGGAACCGAAAAACTGCTAAAAATAGTAAATTGTCAGAAGATTGTTTTGAGCCAGTTGGAATAGGTGGGTGGCCACAGATATCCACCTGGATCAATCCTCCTTCCTTAGGAAGCAATGGTATCCATTGCGTTGAGTGCCCGGGAGAGAGGGAAAATTGTTTGTTGAATCTGCATCTTGATGAGTTGTTTTCCTTGCTCAAGAAGTTGAGATGCTTAGCTTGTTGAAGGATGTCACGAACTTGTGGTTGGAAGGGTTGGAACTTTTTAACCAGTCTGGCTACATGAGATGATTTTGTGCAAAAGGAATCCTTGCACTTTGCTTCAATCTTGTCGACCTGCTTCTGTTGGACAAAAGGTGCTTGGATTGAGGCTGCAGTGCTTGCATTGTTCTTCTATTCTCCTTTTGAACAGACTGTGAAGAAGCTAAATTTTGTAGTATGAGATACTATCTTGTGGAATTGTTTAGGTGGGACAGTAGTTGGAACTACCACTGGTATCTTGTAGAGATGACCCCCTAGAGTAACAATGACACTACGGGGTCGAGACTCATAAACAACATGACACTTCCACATATATGGTTGGCCCAACAAAACATCACAGACATCCAGTGGGGAAACATCACATAATACCTTATCCTTGAAGGGATGGATGTCGTATGACAATCGACACTGCTGGCTGACACTGAGATATTGTCCCTGGCGAAGCCACTCGATGTTGTATGGTTGAGGGTGTGGTGTTGTCGACAATCCAAACTATTTGATGACCTCTGTTGAGATGAGGTTCTTTTGGATTCCTCTACCAACAATGAAATGCAACAGGGTCCCCTTCACCCACATCTATGAATGAAATATGTGCTCCCCCTCTTCAGGATCTGCTGGTTCTTCTAGTTGAATTATTGCGATTGCGATAATAGTAGTGGGGTTTGCGTCGATGATCTGTCTTTTTCCATTATTTTCTGAATCAGATTCTGAATTAGAGTTCGACTCCTTGTCTTTGATCTCGACCACCAATGATTGTTTTGAGAGAGATTCATCAATGTTATGCCAGGGGATTTTGTGAAAATCACACCACTTTCCAGTGTCCTTCTTCGTCTTCCTGTGACCCTTATTTTCCTGTGGCTTGGGTTGGTTTTTGGGAGGTTGTTTTTTAGGGTCGTCCTTATCATAATTTTGTATTGGTCATCATAGTTACCAATAGGGTAATATTGTTCCTTGACCACATCCACAAGAAATCCCAAGTGGGCTCGGCCCCATATATTCCAGACTCCTCTGTGGAACTTTTCTCCCAGTAAGTTTCCCATCAATGTTTGACATGGGGGAGAGATTTAAGGAGTGTGAAGGTGATCTTTTCCCTATCGAAAAAATTGTGAATGGAGAAATACTCTTCTAACATATTTAACCATTTTTAGGGAATTTGCATCTATCTGTTATTCAAATATGGGATTATCAAAATTAACTTGTACCTTGAAAGGTGAGGTTCCTCCAAATTGGTTGCTTGATGAACATGTGCTGGTTGTTATCGACAAGTGTTGAAGGATGTGGGAAAAATTCTCCATCATTTCACCCCTCTGTCACGTGAGAGCTTGCTCAAGCAACAGATTAATATAATTGTATGCTCTGTCATTTTTCTTTTCTTCCACCATGGAGGGTTTCTTGGGTGTGTGAGATAGATTCTCCTCAAGAGATATAAGCTTGAGACCCAACTTGCTATACTTGAGAGACCCAACTTGCTATATATCCATTCTAGCGAGTCTTTCACTCTGTATTTTTACAGTCTTGTACATTTCGCTCATTAATAGAAATTGTGTATCACTGTATCTCTGTGTTTATGGTTATATCTATGATAAATATATGTTATATTATTGGATATATGATATATCTAGAATGGTGGCAACTTATCTCTGAGAAGAGATGTGACAGCTACTCACATTCGCAAGAATATGGATTACAATGAGGCTCTAAATGAATTTTTAACATAAATAAATTCCAAAACCCTAACCCCGAAAGATGAAAATCCAACAATTTTGTGGACCTTGTTTTGGGTAGTTTGGTGTATCAACTTTGGCATATGATCTCTGTTTGGGGCGCACGAGAGCTTGTTGGAAAGGTATCATCGAGGATATTCATTTTGTGGGATCAATCAAATCCTTTGGCTATCATTGACGTGATTGATCTTGAAAAAACTTCATTTAGGCCCTCAAAATGGCCCCGAAAGTTTATGAACCGAAAAACTACTAAAAATAGTAAATTGTCAGAATATTGTTTTGAGCCGATTGGAATAGGTGGGTGGCCACTTATATAAACCTGGATCTGTATGTCATTATGACTGACTTCTTATGGTGTATTTATACTTTACAAAGTAAATTATTTCCTTAATTCTAGGATGAAACTTTACTTTCTTGTTACAACCACTTTACCATTTAATTAAGACTTGTAACTGTTTGGTGGCTTCTTAACCATTCTTCGGTGCTTCCAACTTCAAAAGGGAATAAATCCTCAACCGTTAGGAACCACATGGCGTGCCACCTACCATTGGAAACAACATGATGAGGACTATCCACCTATGTGGGTTTTGCATACACTAGAAGTATTCTTCAAACTCATATTCCTTAGTCAAATTCGGGCCTCATGACCACACCTATGGGTTTCTTGTAGACTTATTCAAAGCGTGTTCCTGTGAGGACCATGCTTAAAGCTACGCCACAAGGGGATCACTTTGGATACTTATTCAATTATACCCAATAGTTCTAGAGGCTTCTAGACTTCCTCTAACGTTGACATCAATGACAATCAATTTTCCAACAATCTCCCCCTTTGGCATTGAGGGAAACACTCATGCTCCCCCCGTGACCAATACTCCTCCTATCTACATGCTTATGTTCTTTATCCCCCTTTGACATCAATGGGAAAGGGTAACTCCCCCTGACAAAATTCTTCTAAAATTTCTCTCTTCCAGTGCTTTTGTCCATTGGTTCTTCTTTATGAAGTAAACTACTGAGACATAGAAAATAATTCATATTAATATTCCTTTATCATATGTGCACAAATGATTTTTCTTCCCTTGTATTCTGAGAGAAAAAAATGTGAATCATTGTGGAGAAAAAACTATTCCAAGTTTCTATTGAAGATACTCAAATGTGTCTCTTGGGAGGGGTTTAGTGAAGATGTCTACAATCTGTTCCTTTGTCCCAATATACTCTAACTTGATGTTATTTTATGTAACCTGTTCCTGTAGAAAGTTAAACTTGATCAGAATATGTTTGGTCTTGGAATGCATCACTGGATTCTTGGAGATACTGATAGCATTGGTGTTGTCATAGAATATTGAAATGGGCTCATCATACTTAACTTGTATATCTTGGAGGGTTTGCTTCATCCATAGAACTTAAGTACAACATGTTGTTGCTGCAATGTATTTTTCTTTTGTTGTAGATAATGATACTGAAGACTATTTTTTTCTTAACCAAGATACCAGACAATCACCCAAATAGAAGGCACAAATTATGGTGATGATCCCAGGTTGCAAACCCCTCCTTTTATAGCAGTATTTCTACAAGAGGTAGAATTTTATATCATGTGATGGGGGGTTCAACTTGGTACCATTATGTGGCGTTCACGGTGGAAGATAGTGTTCTCATGGTTGAACCTGCAAGCCACACCATTCATAGCGACATTTCTATGAAGGGCAGGTACAAGGTTGATACTGCATCACGTGGGTCTAACTTAAAACCATTTTCATTGTGATTAGTGAGTTCTCCTCCTCCCTTCTTCTTCAGAATCTTGTCTTGACTTGAATTGACTTAAAACAATAAACTGTTGGTTTTGTCTCGATACATATTTACTTTGTAATAGTTATTTATATTAATTTTATGTAACAATAATGGACAAGGAGTTCATTCCATTTTATGTTGAAAAAACTTTTCATTTATCTTTCCTTTCCATAAAAGGTTGCAAAAAAAAATTATTTTCACCCCATTTTTTACTAGGGGAAAAAACTAAGTCATTTATTTAATGGATTATAAAATTCAATTGAAACTAACAACAAGATATGCCATAGTTCTTGTAGGGTAGATTTATATTTTACTTTCTGAAATCTATTTTTAATTCATTATCTCAAGCGTGCTTTGATGGGTAGGATGATTTGATTAGGAGGTGTTCATGGTGTTGGTGCGCTGAGGTCAAGTGTACAATGGATATCCTACATTGTGTTTAATGGGATGGAATGGTGGCATAAATGCCCATGTCCTACTATATATCCATCATCTTGCCTCCACCACAAGATAAATCACAAGTAGTAAAGGTTTGTATGCAATTTTATTATGATGGTTGGGGTGATGATTTGCATCCACTACATCTTGGTGGTTGTGAATCTAATGGGGGTTGATCATGTGATTCTTTGTATATGCTTTGTTTTTATTTCCCACTTGATGATTTGGTTCTCTATTTATGTTCTAGTTACATGTTCATGTTGTGGGGGGTTGTGTTATTGTGCCTTCTGGTTTTGTTTTCCACTGAATAGGGGTTGTATAGGAAAAGATCGTTTGGGTTCTTGTTGTGATTTGGAATATGCTAAGGATGAAACGAGACAAAAACGAAAAATATAGTAGAGAACATAGAAATACAATGAAACCCAACTTCTATTAATGAATAAGAGAGAAAAACATTGTAGAACACAAACTTCTATTAATGAATGAGAGAGAAAAACATTGTAGAAAAATAATGTTGTGTAGAGAGTGTGGGCATGTGTTCTTGCCAGTGTCCATATGAAACTCTCCATGTATTTTATTATGCTTGGTTGTGTGATTCGGTGTGAATGGTAAGTAGCATCAACATCATAAACATTATGTGTAGATTTTAACCTTGTACAATATTTATTGCGAACATATTTTTAGTAAAAGAATAGAAAAGATACAATGGCAAATACAAACATTGTTGAGTCTCCATTTTGACACCTTTATTACCCTATATTATCCTCTATCTGAGTCAATTTTACCTCTCACATGTGCATATGTTGACCATTTACTCCACAAATCCACTTAGTGACCTTGTCCATGTGCATAAAGAGGTAACTTATGTTAAAGCATGATTTGTTTGATTTTCTTGATTAAAATTAATTAAATGATTGATTATTTATGTTCCTAATCACTTTGACTCTTAAGCAACTTCATCTGGTACTACCACTAGTCCGGTACTACAACAACCCATTGATCCAGTACTCCGCTTGATCGAGTACTCCACTGATCCAGTACTCCGCCTCTTCCAGTACCAACTTCATCTGCTACCATATCTTCCCCTCTTCTGGTACCAGCTTCATCTAGTACTAGATTGTGCCTCTTCCGGTATCAGCTCCATTCGGTACTAAACCCCTTCCTACAGAATTCTGGTACCAACTATGCTAGTTCGGTATTAGAAATAATTCAAATTTTTGGAATGCTCTAGAAGAAAATAGGGGACATGGGTTTTTTCCAGAGCGACGTTTACATGCGGAAATGTGGGTTAGAATTCACCCAGCTCACACGTGTGGACCTCCAAATCAAGGGGAATAATTCTAGCAAAATTAGTAAAAATCTCAAACTGCCAACTTGCACCTTGATTTTTGTGCATATGGTATCAGATCTAAAAATTTGAAGATATGGGTTTTGTCTAGAATATGTAAAATTGAGTAAACGACAAACAATTTTTCAAAATTAGATTTTTTTTGGAAGATATGGGTGGAGCCCTAACTCGAATCTGCCCAAATTGATGAAAAACACAGATTTTTGGGATTTATCCTAAAATTGTGAAAATTGTTTTCTTAGTTTGGGGATTCGGTTTCATCCATTCCTCCATGGATTTTATGTATAAATAATACCTCATAGGTCTAATGGAAGGGAAGGAATTATTATGATGTAATATTGGTTCTTGGAGAATGATATACATTGTTATGCTTGGAAATGAAATGTTGAACTGTTGATTCAATCAATCAATTGAAGGAATGCAAATGTTGTTTTGTGTAATTCATGGGAATGAGTAAAGTGTTTTAGTCTGCAATCTCTTTAGAGGTACCTTGTTGGTTCAGCAAAGGCCCACCGCCCCAACCAAGGTAAACCTCCCTGTACATGTTTTTATGTGATTGTGTGAGTGTGAACATTTAACAGTTGTGTGTTGTAAATTATTTCAAATGCATTTTAAGTTCAGTACAGAGTCACTTGATTTTGAATCAGTGTGAACAATTAGACATTGAACAGAGTAGATAGTTCCCTTTCCATTTTTGCAGATTAACATTTAATTGATAAGAGTTTCATGTGTGGGATTGTTAAACATGCAATTGTTATTGTTTTGAGTTTATGATTGTGTCGCTCTTAGTAGGTTCAGGAACCATAAGACTTCATCTCTTACCTTCATGTCCCATATAATGAATTCTCTCAATCATGTTGGTTGTTTCCTGTACTAAAGAAGGTTTGATTGGACTTAATAGAGTTATGATTGATCTCTGTCTAAGAGTGAATAAAGTGGATTGTTGATTACTGTTGTAAATGTTATAAGAGGCAAGATCTAAGTTTATCTCTCCATTTCACGAGCCTATAATGAACAGACTTGTCATCTAAGCAAGAGCCTTTTCAATTGAGTGTTTGTTTGAGAGTTTTACTATGAGATTTATCTTCTAGGTTTGAAGTTGTGTGAAGCATTTAAATATTCCAAAACAGAGTGTTATGTTATTAATTGTTTCTTGATTGAACTATACTCATCAGACATAGGAACCTATCTGTTATTGGCACATATAGTGCATCAACTCTATCAATTACGAATCCTGGTCAATATTTTATGTTTGGTAATATATTATGCATATAATTGCACCGACAAACATTACACAGAGTTTTTTCCGCTGGAAATGCAAACCGGGAAAACCATCATATTCTATATTCATTCATCATGATACATTGTTTACAATACAATATACATATAGGAGAAAATGACATCCAAAACCCTAACCAATGACTTGTATTAGTCAACAACCCTAATTCCTTAACCGAAAATAGAAAACCATTAGCAAAAAATCACGTGTCGAAAAACCACTTAAATATGTGACACGTTTCTCGAGGTAGAAATTTTTTTCTTGGGGGCGCTGCCCCTGCACCCCCTTGCGCGCCCCACACAACGTAGACGCTACTACTCATGCAAAGAATATAACACATACCCAACATTCTCCCACTTGTTGTTTTCTTTGCATATAGGGGGTTACAGGGTTACATAGTCAACAATCCAGGGCAGCAATGTCCATGGGTCCTCTACACCAAGAGAACTTATCAATGCTCATAGATTTTGTTAATGAATCTGCAACATTCTTCAAAGTGTCCACCTTCATTATCAATACTTTCTTTTCTTCAACCATGTCTCTCACAAAGTGATATTGAATATCAATATGCTTTGTCTTTGAATGATAAGTTGGGTTCTTCGCCAGAAAAAGTGCACTCTGACTGTCACAATCTATACTTACAACTTGTTGTACCAACCCGATACCTGGACACAATCTTTGTAACCATATTGATTCCTTACTTTCTTGAGTGGATTCCATGTATTCAACTTCTGTAGTTGAAAGTGCCACTACAACCTATCTTTTGCTCATCCAACTTATTGCTCCTCCAAACAGGTTAAACACATACCCACTTGTAGATCTCCTACGATCTAGATCTCCAGTCCAGTATGCATACACAAAGCCATGTATATCCACCATTATGTCCAATCCCGGTCTTCCTTGGTAGCACAATCCATAGCTAACAGTGCCACACAAATACCTGAAAACCCTTTTTATTGTTGTCCAATGCTCCTTCCTTGGTTTTGACATATACCTGCTCAAAACTCCCACTGCACATGCAATGTCTGGTCTAGTACAGACCATTGCATACATCAAACTGCCAACTACACTCGCATATGGAACACGAGACATGTCCTCCTCCTCTTCATGTGTCTTGGGACACTGATCCGCAGATAAATTTACACCAACAGGAATATGAACCTTGACTGACTTGCATTCCTACATATTAAACCTCTACAATATTATCTCGACATATTTTCTACGATTTAACTAGATTTTCCTCGTTTTCTGATCTCTTTTAATTTCCATGCCCAAAATGAAATTTGAAGCATCGAGATCCTTCATGTCAAATTTAGAGGACAACTGAGTTTTCACATCCTGGATAATCTCCTTGTTGTTTCATATCATCAACATGTCATCCACATACAAGACCAAATAAATCAAATGATCACCAATTAATTTAAAATAAACACAGTGATCCTCTTTGCTTGTTGTGAAGTCAAGTCCTAACATATAAGTATCAAATTTTTGATACCACATCCTTGGTGATTGTTTTAAACCACACAGGGACTTTTTCAGCTTGCATACCAACTCCTTCTTTCTCTTCACAACATAACCTTCTGGTTGCTTCATATAGATTTCTTCTTCCAGATCCCCATGTAGGAATGTTGTCTTCACATCCATCTGTTCTACTTTAAAATCAAATGCAACAACAACATATAACTTAAATCTTATAGAGGTTAACTTGGAAACAGGAGAAAAAATCTCACCAAAATCAATTCCCTCAACCTGGGAATAACCCTTTTCTATTAACCGAGCTTTGTATTTCTCCACTTTTCCTTCTGCATTTAGCTTCTTTTTAAATATCGATTTGATGCCAATGGGATTTCTTCCAGTTGACAACTCCACTTGATCCCAAGCCTCATTCTTATCTAAAGATGCCATTTCTTTGTCCATGGCCCTTTTCCAGAGATTTCCATCCTCTGAACAGAAATAAGATGGATTATACCTTTCTGGTAGCCTTCTTTCTTGGATCGATCTCCTCAATACTAGAGTATGCAAATCTTCTTCTTCTGATTCATGTTCTTTTGTAGATTCTGATTCATCATCCTTTAAATCAAACTCTATTTTCTCTAGTTCTTCCTTAATTGGTAGGACTTCATGTTTAACAACATCCTTCATTTCTCTAAATACCACATCTTGGCTATACACTACCTTCTTAGTTTTTGGGTTCCAAAGCTTATAACCTTTGAGATCATCTTTATATCCAATAAAGATACACTTTTTATCCTTCTTATCTAGCTTACTCTTGTTTTCCTTTGGAACATGAACATATGCATCACAACCAAATACCTTAAGATGTGTGAGAGAAGGTTCCTTACCAGTCCATACCTCTTTTGGAGTCTTGCAATCCAACGATGATGAGGGTGATCTGTTGACCAGGTAACATGCAATACCCACTGCCTCTGCCCAGAATTCTTGCCCTAACCCGACACCACTGAGCATGCACCTTTTTTTTTCCATCAGCATCCTGTTCATCCTTTCTGCAACTCCATTATGTTGAGGTGTATATGGAGTAGTCTTTTGCCTTTCTATACCACACTTCTTACAGAATTCTTCAAATTCATTCTCGTAGAACTCTCCGCCATTATCTGTCCTCAACACCTTAATTCTTTTCTCTGTTTGATTCTCAACGAGAGCCTTAAACTCTTTAAATCTGTCAAAGACTTCAGATTTCTTCTTGAGGAAATATATCCAAGTATTCCTTGAGAAGTCATCTATAAATGAGACATAGTACAGAGATTTTCCCAATTATGGGACCGACATGGTTGCAAAAACATCATTGTGAACTAGTTGTAAAATTCCTTCTACCCTCGTTGCACCAGAGGGAAATCTTACCCGATTTTGCTTCCCATATAGACATTGTTCACATAAATCAAAATCCAGAGAGCAGTTAGACATACCTTCAACCATACCTTTACTGTGTAGTAGTCGAAGACCCTTCTCTCCGATATGCCCCAGTCTTTGATGCCACAACACAACATTTTCTCTAGAAACTGTAGGAGTTCTTTCTTATTCAACTCCAATATCAGAAACAATGGAACTATTACACCCATCACTAATAGTGCTTCCTTGAAGCTTATACAGAGTTCCAAACCGAACTCCCTTCAGCAACACCATTGCTCCTCGAACCATCTTGCAGGTTTCCTTTTCAAATATTGTTTTTACACCTGCATCGTCCATTTTTCTTACATAAATCAAATTTCTAGCCAAACCTGGGATGTGCAGAACACCAGGCAGTGTTTTGATCCTTCCATATATGAGCCTCAACTTGACTTTTCCTCATCCTATGATTCTGGATGTTGAATCATCACCTGAGAAAACATTTCCTCCATCATACATTTCATATTCACAGAACCACTCCCTGTGGAGATTCATATGAAAGGATGCACCTGAGTCAACCAACCATGCCTCATGATCTATATGTGTTCTTGAAGAAGCCAAGTACACATCCCCTCCTTCTTCCTTGGAGGTCTTTTCTTCTATAGAAGGTGATTCTTCAGATCCCTTCTTTTTCTCAACTTTGGATCTACACTGCTTCTTGTAGTACCCTTCTTTTCCACATCTCCAACATACCTTTACAAACTTTCTGGGAGATTTAGATCTACCCTTAGACTTAGATCTCCCACTTGAGAACTTAGATCTATTTCTTTCCTGGGAGCGTCCTCTTGCAAATAATGCGTCTATGCTCTGTCCTTCCATATTCTTTCATCTCATCTCCTCCGACAACAAGGATGAGACCACTTCATCAAACTTCAAGGAAGTTGTATTACTACCTATGGCCACAACCAGACTATTCCACGATTCTGGTAAAGAACACAATAAACTGATACATTTATCTTCATCTGAAATTTTAATCTCAATAGATATTAGCTAACTTACCACAGTATTGAAGGCATTCAAATGCTCTGCCACCGAGTCTCCATCTCTCATCTTCAGGTTATACAACTTCTTTCTTAGGAATAATTTATTTACTAGGGACTTAGACTAATACAACTTCCCCAACTTATCCCATAAATCCTTGGTTGTAGCTTCCTCTCACACATTCAGTAATACTGAATCTGAGTGTTAGCGATTTTTCTGGTTAAGGGGGTCGGATGTGAAAGAAAAGGGTTTAAAACCCACTTGTCCTAAGTTTTATGCGCAAATGCGTCCGAATTAAACAAGAATCAGTTCCGGACGGTTAGGATCACAGCGCCCGGATCAACGGCGCACGTTGGATTCCGGACCCCCCTTGCCTTTCTACCTTTAAGCGGGGGGGGGGTCCGGAATCGGGGGCGCACCTCTCCGACGGCCTAGATCAGCACGCTCGGATCAACGGCGATGAAGACCATTCTGGACCTCCCCCCGCCTTTCTACCTTTAAGCGGAGGGGGGGGGGTCCGGAATCCCATATGCAGCTTCCTGACGGCCACGGTCGAGGCTCCCAGATCAACGGCGCTCACGCAACTCTGCCCTTCTTAGCTGCCCTATGCTTAACCAGTGTGGGCCCTTTCTCCCATCATGTCATCTTCCCTTCCGCCTTTCCCCTGTTGTCGTGTGTCATCCACTCACCTCCCCTCTTTGGTCCGCGTGGTCTTCCCCTTTTCTCACCACCCACTCGTTACCTGCCACGTGTCTCGTTTCTTCACACGTCAGCCTCTCGCCCGAGGGCGAGCCCATTAGCTCCCGTCTTCCCCCTCCTCCGAGTGTCTTCCGCCATGGATCATCCTCAGTCACCCCTCTCACTTCTCGCCACTCCTTCCATGCGCCTCCCCGACGCCATAACTCCTACCATACACCATGTCCTCTGCACTGGCCTCCATGCCCGTCCCTCAAGATATTCAGTTGTTCCAGGTGGTAGCGCGAGAAGTCTTCCGTATCCCGAAGTGCTGAGTTGGCCGGGCCGTTCTCAATCCCAAGAAGCAGTTATTGAAGCGGTTGGTGGTGGTTAGACATCGTCTCCGCCATAATGGGACGTCCTGCATTGAATTAAAGGCACGCCGATTCGTCGATGTAACTGTCAGAAGATCGATCGCGTCTGCCATAAGTTGCACAATTATTCAAAGATTGCGGCTGCAGAGTGTCAGAAGCCATGCAGACGCAAAGCTTTCAATGCATTTTCTTGGTTCCGCCGCTGATGTTGTTTTGAGTATATGTAGGCATTTTTGCCATTTTGGTAGCGATCGATGATAGAGCTAAGCTCCCGACTGTAAAGTTTCAGCGCCATTCTGGTTTCCTGGTTATGCCTCTGTGTTTGAGATTTCTTGGTTTATGACAAGCAGTTCTCCTTTTTCCATCTTTGTTTCATCTTATGCCGGAGAGTTCACAGTTGAATGATTCACGTGGATTGTTACAGTTATGTTATGATAAAGGATTTGTTGTGACATCTTTGTATTCTCTGGTTTTCTTCTTTCGAATATAAAGTGACTTTGTGTTTGAATGCTTTTTCCTCCAGTCTGTTACACACCTGATGTCTGTGATAGACCTTTGCACCCTTCTTGCGTAAGTCTTCCACCTACTCACCCTTTTACTACGACTCACTGTTTGAAGTTTATCAAGACCTCACTCGTCATGCATGCTTGGCCCGGTTTCTGAGATGAGACGATATCGTTCTGAGTTTCCTTCCATTTGATCGCATTTTAAACAAATCGTGACATTAAACTGATGGGCGTCGGGCTCTGCTCCTGCTAGCAATCCAGGAGTGACCTCCGGCCGCCAATATTTTCTGGCGCCGTTGCTGGGGACGAAGTTGAATATTTTCCCCGGATTTGAACGACAAAGATCAACTGATTTCTGAAGGTGCATCAGATATCAGAACTTGAAGATTGCTACTGTGCACCTGACGACTCCACTGTGACGAATCCGCTGGGGAGAACCTGTTCTATCAACCGTGGCTTCGAGAGGCAGACATACGAGGTCTAACCCACACTTGCCTTTAGCCACACCAGAAGCTGACGCGGAAACAATGCACAGAAAGGGAAAGAGCTTTGCAAAAGGAGTTTCCATCGCTGAAAAAGGTAATACCCCATCCCCTTCTGTGAAAACTCCATTTTCTTATTCTCAGCTTCCTAGTCATACTTCCTCTGAGGTTTCCCGTTTTCTGAACTTCGAGAGTGTTCCTGCTGAGTTTTCTCCTCCTGGTCTAGTATTAGAGGGAGAGATCCTTGTCACTCCCCCCTCGGGAGGTTTCACTACTCCTCCTTTGATTACTACTGCTGTGCAGAGAGAAACACCTACACATTCGGGTCCCTTAGACTTCTCTCTGTTTTCCCCGTCCTCCCCTGAGAGGACCTCTTTTCCTACCTCACCTGTTCACACTCCATCTCCTACGAATTCTCCTCCACTCAACGTCCCTATGGCTGGTGCTAATCCCCCATAGAACAGAATGGATGCTATAGTCGCTGCTAGATACGCTCCTTTGGTCCTGCCCCATCCTATGAATCCTCTCCCTGCTGGAGACTACTTGAAGTATATGCCCAAGTTCACGGGGGAGGGAGACATAACTGCAGAAGAGCACTTGGATGCTTTTTACAGTTATGCAGATAACCTGAATATTGAGAATGAAGACGTCTGGATGAGAGTCTTTGTCGAGAGCTTGGATGGTGAGGTTAGGAAGTGGTTCAGGGGACTGGCCCCTAGATCTATTGCTGGTATTGAAGCCCTCGATAATGTTTTCCTGAGGCAGTGGGGAGATAGAAAAGATTACATTTATTACATGACAGAGTTTGGGTCCCTGAAGAAGTAGGAAGGAGAATCTGTCTCTGAATTCTCCAAAAGGTTCAATAAGATGTATAACAAGATTCCTGCAGAGATAAAGCCTTCAGAAGCCTCTGCTCAAATTTCATATGCTAGTGCATTTGACCCTGATTTATGTTTCGTATTAAGAGAAAGAAGAGCCACCTCTTTAGCTCAAATGCAAGATGTAGCTATAGAAGTGGAATCCAACATGTTAGCAGCTGACAGATTGAGGACCAGAGCCGACACCGACAGAAGAAAGGGAAAATCAGAAGCCTCGGTTTCTGGCTCCAACATCTCCGGCCCATCATTGCCCCACCCTCAAGTAAATGAGCTGACCCAACTGGTGAACGTTCTGAAAGAAGAGATGGAGAGATTAAAGATGGAAATGAAACAATTGAACAAAGGCACTCAGAACACCGAGAACAGAGGAGGTTTCAGAAGGCCAAATAATTTTACTCCTCCAACTATGCACAAAGAGAAAGAAAGGGACAGAGATGACCAAAGGATTCAGGCTCCCTTCCAGAAAAATTTTGTAGCTGATGAAGAAGAAAGAGAAACAAACGAGCCTGAACCCAAAATCCACTCTGTAGAAGTCACCCCTCCTTTCCCCCATCTGACCAAGTCAGCGTACGAGGAGTCTCTCATGGACAACCAACTGAATGAATTGAGCAAAGGAGACAAAGATGGTGGTGGCCGAGGTCGGTATAACCTGAGATCTGACAAGAAGGCAGCAGCACCTGATGTTCCTGAGTCATCCACCAAAGCAGAGAAGCCTGCTGAAGAGATAGCAGACAACCACAGAGGTAAGAAGGCCCAACCTCTCTCCCCTATTATTCAAAATCATGCTCCTGAGATTAGAAAAATTCCAAAACTTACATCTTCCTTTAATTTCGAGCATGAAATTCAAAAGATCAGAATCCCTGTGCCCCTCATTGAGTTAATCAAACATGGGGAATTCAAAAAACGCTTCTCCGACCTGTTGAAATCCGAAGCCTCTAGTTCTTCCACAGACTTCATAAGCCTCCAAGATGAAAGACCTGCAGTGGTCCTAGGTCCCATGGTAGAAGATAGAGATGATTCATCCCCTCCTTTCTACACCTCCCTGAACATACATGACAAAGTGCTGCATAATTGCTTAATGGATTAAGGGGCCTCCCACAACCTCATGCCCAAAGCTGTCATGGAAGAGCTAGGATTAGAAGTCACCAGAGCCTATCATGACCTCTACTCTTTTGACTCCAGGAGGGTACAATGTTTGGGAGTCATCAAGGACCTGGTAGTTTCCCTGTTTCAGCTGCCCATGAAAAGTATGGTCATGGATATAGTGGTAGCTGATGTTCCCCCCAAATTTGGCATGTTGTTTTCAAGGTCTTGGATTAAGAGGCTCGAAGGAACGTTACAGATGGACCTCACATATGCCACCATCCCGGTCTTTGGGGGGGAACATAGGAGATTATACAGAGAGGCCCAGCTAGCCTACATTGTCACTGATGAAGCAAACCCCACTAATCATCCCATTTACGCCTTGGACACTGACTTAGGATCTAGCTTATTGCAGGTCACTGATGAGCTTGAGACCCCCTTGCAGATCAG
This sequence comes from Picea engelmannii, assembly GCA_009831015.1. NCBI lineage: Eukaryota > Viridiplantae > Streptophyta > Pinopsida > Pinales > Pinaceae > Picea > Picea engelmannii. The sequence goes on along the minus strand of ML845963.1, from coordinate 10,567 downwards.
AAAGCAGCTCAGTATTAATTCGAGGATGCCTCCTCCAACCACCTCTGTTTGGAAGATGTTCTTTGATGGAGCTTCTTCCAGTATAGGTGCAGGTGCCGGAGTGGTATTCAAATCTCCTTCTCAGGAAACCATATCACTGTCATACAAGCTAGAATTTGAAGTCACCAACAATGTGGCAGAATATGAAGCTCTGGTTCTGGGATTAAGGGCTACAAAAGAAATGGGAATCAGGGAGATGGCTGTGTTCGGGGATGCATAATTAATTGTCCAGCAAGTCAAAAACGCCTATCAGACCAAGCACCCTCGCCTCAAGAATTACAGGAACGAGGTATGGGATCTAATTGATAGTTTCTTCCTGGCTTTCAACATTTCTTTCATTCCAAGGGAAGAAAATGCTCCAGCCGACTTTCAAGCCTTCTCAGCTAGTTTGTTCGAAGCTCCTACGCTGCCCGCTGACGGATCAGAGGTGGAAATAAGATACAGACCCTCTGTACCGGACAATGTCAAACATTGGAAGGTATTTGAAGATGATCAGGAGATCGAGAAATTCCTCCAATCCATCGACGACTTCTCTGCATTGCATATAGATGAGGACCCTGACGAGAAACCTGACCACCACCCTGGGGAGTTGTTGAATAAAGTTGCTGACCATCAAATTATTCAACTGCCGAGCAACCATATACCAAGAGGTCTGATCCCATTAGAAAGATTGTTCGATGGGAATGATGTGGCGATGAAGGGAAGAATTTCAGGTGATGATGCTGATACGACTGAGTGCAACATAGGCACACCAGAGGAGCCCAAGTTGGTCAAGCTGTCAAAGAGCCTGACTGAGGAGCAAAAGATTGGATATACTGATTTGCTGAGGGAGTTTGCTGACGTGTTCGCGTGGACCTACGAAGACCTCAAGACATACGACACGTCAGTCATTGAGCATAAGATCCCACTGAAAGAGGAGGCTAGACCCTTCAGGCAGAAGCTGAGACAGATAAATCCTACGCTGCTACCTGTCATGGAGAGGGAGGTGACAAAGTTGCTGGATGCCCAAATCATAGTCCCCTTGAGATACTCTAGCTGGGTAGCCAATTTGGTTCCAGTAAGAAAGAAGAGTGGAGAAATCAGACTCTGTGTCGAATTCAGGAACCTGAACAGGAGTTCAAGGAAGGACAATTACCCCCTGCCCAACATGGAACATATATTGCAAAGGGTCACTGGTGCATCCAGGATATCTATGATTGATGGATTTTCTGGCTATAATCAGATACCAGTCATGCCTGAAGACAGAGAAAAGACAGCCTTCACCACTCCTTGGGGCACATTCATGTATGCCAAGATGCCCTTCGGATTGATGAACGCAGGGGCAACGTTTCAGCGAGCCATGGACATAGCCTTCATCGGGGAAAAAGATAAGTTTGTGGTGATTTACCTAGATGACATAACAGTTTTCTCCAAGACTGATATAGAGCACCACTCCCACTTGAAGAGAGTTTTCCTGAAGTGTCGCAGGTTTGGCCTTTCCCTAAATCCCAAGAAGTCATTGTTTGCTATGAAAGAAGGGAAGCTGTTAGGCCATATAGTCTCAGCAGAGGGAGTGAGAATTGATCCTGACCGGGTAGAAGCAATTTAGGCCCTACTACTTCCTAGATCTAAAAAGGAGGTCCAAGCATTTTTGGGAAGGATTAATTTCCTGAGGAGGTTTGTCTCAAATTTTGCTGAATTGGTGAAACATATCATAGCCATGCTCAGGAAGGGCCATGAAATAAAATGGACTGCTGAACCCAGAAAGTCTTTTGACCAAATAAAGAAAGCATTGACCGAGGCTCCTGTGCTGATCAGTCCAGATTATTCTAAATATTTTATGATATTTTCTTTTGCTTCCTTTGACACAGTAGCGGCGGTTTTGTTGCAGAAAAACGATCAAGGGCAAGAGCAGCCTATTTCCTTCTTTAGCAAGGTGCTAAGAGATGCAGAGCTCCGATACGAGATCATGGAGAAGCAGGCTTATGCCTTGGTGAAAGCTCTCAAAGCTTTCAGAGTCTATGTCTTACACTCAAAGATCATTGCATATGTCCCTTCAACCTCTGTGAAGGACATTCTTATACA